>JAHZNC010005201.1:0-14828 GCA_027744095.1 Zhuqinia jingwanae | reverse complement strand
TATATACGGAGAAAGTATGCACGTATATTCTATTTGTATAGGTGGGTAGCCAATATTGGGGACCATGTGTTGGATCTGACCCTTTACGACCGGTCAGATGTACTGGGCCGGCCCCAAAATCAGTGGTGGGAAAAGAGGCATCTGAAAGTTGTACTTCCTTATTCGAAGGACTCCAAAGTCGACAAGTTGGTGAAGCAATTGGAGAAGGAACTACAACTCCTTATTCCACCGACGGGCCAAAGGGAAACAAAATTACGGCAAAGATCGTCGCGATAATGCGAAGTTTATTAACTATTCCACTACAGGATGTTGTTTACACACCAGAATATTTGGAGAAAAACTATCTGAAGTACCGTAGACAACGTCATCCATTAGTTGCAGATGCTGCAGATATAGTGTTAGCTGAAATAAATTTAATGTCTACTTTAGAAATTTATAAACTAAATACAAGTGGAGAGTATTCCCCCAGATATCATGCTATTACAATTGATCGTGATGAATATTATATGAATATCGAAGAAAGTGTAAAAGCAGTAAAAAAATTGTTGTACTTTCAGCTAGGTGATAACGAACATGTCTATAAATTTCTCAAGTCTTTGTTTGAGGTAGTAAATAAATCCAAACCAAAGCTGAATACATTTATATTGCACGGAGAAAGTTGTGCAGGTAAAAACTTTTTTATGGACTCCGTTGCAGCAGCATTCATAAACGTAGGGCACATGGGGAATCCGAATAAGCACAATTTGTTTGCTTATCAGGACTGCTTATCCAGACGTCTTATTATTTGGAACGAGCCGTGGGCTGAATCAAGTGAGACAGACACATTAAAAATGTTACTTGGTGGTGATGCGACACCATGCAGAGTTAAGTTTAGGGGTGACGCAGTCATTCACCGTACACCTGTTATAATACTTACAAATAATATGATGTTCGCTATATCCCGTTATCAACACTGCTGTAACATCAAAATACGACTGAACATCCGTCCAATCTGCAGTAGCAGATGCAGTTAATGCAGGCACAGCTTGAACTCCAACATGTAGAGATGGTTGTACCGCAGAACCTGTTTGTCCCGTTAGTCCTTTTGTAACAAATTGAGATTTTTCAAGGGGCATATCTATCATTTTCGTATTTTTCATATCCGTAAAAGGTGTTTTATTATATAAAACTTCCTTCTTTAATTCTGTTACTCCTACTTTCCAGTCAGTGCTACCTTGGACAATGGATACTTTAGTAGTATCCGCAGCGTTGTTACCTATATATGTAACTGGATTAGTATATATAGTCCCACTTGTTTGACATTTCGTGGTTTCAATGTATGCACTGGAACTTTGTAATGGAGCCATGTTAAAATCATATGAGTATTGGCAAATAGGTAAACCTACTGCATCTGATGCCTCAAACATGTGTATATGTTTTGTTAAACATGGCCAACCATTTCGAGGACGATTCGGAACCTTTGCGTTGGCAGTAACTACATCCGTCATTGCCATTGCCAAATAATTAGGAGGTTGAACAGGTATCCCAATATGATGTGCAGGGTATTTTATTGTTGCATTAGATTCATTCCAGCTTTCGTGTCCATAAAACAGTTTCATCCAATCTGCGTTGGCGAATTGGCCGTGTAATTCCTGTAGGCACCATGGGCTTGTCAGAAGCCACAGTGTACTGACAATTAATTGTCCATGGTTGAGACATAATTCCAATATAGGATTTAGGCTATTGATTGTGGCTTTGGATATGTTGGACTACAACGTATTGGAGAAACGCAGAAGCGTTTAGTTTTTTCTGTCATCAATGATAAGAATAACGAACTTAATGTAGAACACAAAGGCGACGACGTGTTGATCGACCCTGTTGCTAATAGGGGTATACAAGCATTTCCGGACTACTGACTGGAAGACTGATCACTCATACAAGTTTGTCCTTAGAGTAATGCCACTAGACAATGGTACGGTAATGACAGCCTTGTTTGATGATGGAACTGGTTGGCGTGCAATTGCAAAGATTAATCGTCCTGGAGAGTCTACATATTTCAAGAGAATGCGTGCCACTAATGAGAACCTTAATTCACATAATAAAAATCTATTTTTGGCATTTTGAAAAATGATTATCATCAATAAAAAAATTTGCAAATTTTTTTTTAAAAAATTGAGAAAAAAAATTGGGAAAAAAATCATCATCATTATCATCATCATCATCATAAGCGGAGGAGGGACACTATACTAATGAACTACTCTCGTAAACTTTGGATTCCGTTAAGGGTGACCTTGAAGAAAATTAAAAATTGACGATACATCATTACAAATCCACATACAGAAAATTGCATCCCAATTAAAAACAAACGTCTTGTCGACGGTGTACCTTTTTGAGTGGCGTAGAGCTGGAGAGAGTTTAGAGTGAAATGAGTTAGAGGCAGGGGCATCTGGTCCAAGTTCTTTGGAGACAACCTTTTCAAATCTGCAAGCAAGAATTATGTTTTCAATGGCTATTATTCAGTAATAAAAGCAGTCAAAAGTTTTATTTTCCACCAATTTGTCGTATGTGTCGAACTTTTGAGCTTCAGGAAAACTGAATTTCCAATATCCTCCCCACAAATTCGACATTCCACAATTCCTTGCATTCATCCAAGCAAACCTCCACCAAAGTAGAAAGTCCATTCCACAACTTGCGCAGCGCTTTGTTAGTTCCTGGCCAGTTGACTAGGGTGAGCTTCATCAAATTGGGGCATGCTGAGATAATATCATCCAACGATGGAACTATCGACATTCCACGTTCCTCCCACACAAGTTCCAGATCAGTTAGCGAGGGATGACTTGTGTTCGTAAAGAAGAAGATGAAAAGGGCACCCCTACTATATTGGTAATGAAACGGAAAAGACCTTAACTTGATGTACAACCTTAAAGAGTTTTACCGAATTAACATTTATGACACGTTTCTTTAAAGATGGCCATATTGGTTTGTCCCGTCCACCTCCAACTTGATAGATTCCATGATTGCCTCATCTCACTCATAGAAATTGCGAGCACCAATCTCTAAATATTTAAAAACTTAAAGGTAAATCGTCGGATGCTATATTTGTAGTTGTCATGTTGTCTCGTTTGTAAACAAATGCTTGGTAGGAAAAATCTGAAAGCAAAAGTATCCCACACATAAAGGCGTAAGAATCTAGTACACCTAAAAAAATTCTAAATGGTATTATGTATACAAGTTGTCTAGTAAGAGTTTTTATTCATAGTAAATTAACCCCATCTCAAAATGAACAAATGATTAGTTAATTAATGTCGTGCTTGAGTCCATTATTGAAGAGCACGATCTGCATTTCTGAAGTTTAATTTGCTCTCCAATCTCGCAAGTTCATCGATAGCCTGCAAATGGTCAATTCCAGGATGAAGAGTTTGGTGATTCTCATTGAAATTCGTAACTAAGTATTTAAACGGGCCAATTGCTTTTCTCAACTGCGCACATATCCTTTCACAATCCAAGTTTGCATTTGCTGTTAACTTTTGACTCTCCAATTGGATAAAGCTGGTTTTGAAGTCATTGTGTGGGGTGCATAATGGTTGATAAGATGCTTGACTGGCTGGTATGCTCATGTACATGTTAAATTCCTGTGAGAATGATTCACCCATATTTATCCCAAACGAAATGGCACCTGGAGCAAGTATCAGCATTTGTCCTGCTCTAAGTACGATTTTCTCGCATTGAAACTTCTTGATCTCATCTTCACCAAATTCAAATAGAATGGCTTCATGGCTAATCCAGTTGTCACACATAATTGGGATCCTGTGCTTTTTAAACTGCTCCTCGCCCCATTTGCGGAAAATAGTGTATTGACAAGGTGGTAGTACATACCACATTCTAATTCCAGAACCTCTTTCCATAATAATGAGTCTACATTCGTTACTGCTTTCTGCTACTAGACGATTCAGTGAACACCCGGCTGTGGCGACAAAAAACGGTACAGTTTTTCCTTCCGTTCCAACTTGTCGTATGTCAAACTTGTTGGAGCTACTACTGAATATTGTCCGGAAAATGAATCCATGATCAATCACTCCAGCTGCCGCGTAGCGCATGTGATACATGTTTTGTTCCGACGACAATGCTTCCTTCATTGTATTCGTGATAAGTTCCTCATCAAACGTGCAACTAGAAGTAGGTGAATGTATTTGATGTTTAATTCATAACAAGGTGTATTCAATTTGTAAAAATATGTTGGGATAATTCATATATACTTACTCTGCTGGAAATGTGTGCGTTCGGGCCTGTACAAAAGTTCGCCGCTCCAAAGACCTTCCGAACTGGACGTAATAAATGTTAGCAGTCATGTGATGCACAGTTTGAACCCCCCATCCCCCATGTGTGTTTTTCTGAAATTTTGCGGCCTTGTCATTGAAGTCAAAGTCTCTGAAAACAAGATGAACATATCCGGACGAATAAAGAACATGTTTATTGGTTTCAAGTAGCAGGGGTATATCCGTTAGATCCGAAATCTGAACATCCCTCAAAGGTGGTTTTTCGTGATGGACATGCGGGTATTGCACAAAATTTGTTTCAAGTGGCATCCTAATGTTGTCTGTATGCGGGATCATAATCCTCAGTCCGTTCGTGTATTTCGCAACAAATAGCGCAACTTCAGGATCGGCAGCATTAGCAAATGAGGTTACTGAGCCACTGTCTTGATCGTAAATATACAGCTTGATATCATTGTGGTCACAAATCAACCCAAGAATAGTTGCTTGGAGTACAACTGTATCTCCAGTCAGAAGTTCAACGAGATCTGTACTGGCATTCCTTTTCAGCAAGTAATGACGTAACAGAATCTTCATGCCGTACATGAACAAGTTGTCAGCATCAGATGACGAGCACTTTGCCATAAGTACAACACAGATCTGCTCCCAGAAATCCATATGCATGTGATTGATTGGGACGGCCTGTTTGAGAAGTGAAGCTGGAGTTGCAAGCATTTCAGAAGCGAGTACAAACCCTTCAGTACGAGACGGAGAAGCAGAACACTTTGTGTGATGAAGTAGGTCGGCGTATTTGACTGGGCGAAAACCGTCAAAAACTGGAACCGAACTCGAGTTCGTCACTGGTACAAACTGAAGAATAATTTGAAGAACAGTTGTTGCTTGCTCGTACGTGTACACGGTATTCCCGAACAAGATAAACTTTTCCTTTTCGATGACAGCAAGATACTTGCTCACCACGTCCATAATATTTTTTCGAGACTTGGTTAATCCCATCTCAATTTTATCTCTACTTAGCAGGGTAGGTCGAAATGAAGCAAGGTCATACATTATGAAGATACGTCTGTGTGCATCAAAATATAATCAAGTTTAAGAACACGTTCGCGATTTATAATTATCTAATTATTGCACCCACAAATGTACATGATAATCTTACCTGATGTAAACGTGCACAAAATTAGTTCAAGTATAAAATTTTCGACGAGAAACGAGTTGTATAATTTTTTGAAATAAAGTAAACTGTCTTCATCCGTAACAAACAAATGCACAGGCAGCTGAGTTGTACAAGCACATTGTGCATAAAGGTGCGTATACCGCCAAAAGAGTCGCTTCGCCCCGTTTTTCCATGTTGCATACTTCATATATCTCATCTTTATATCATCGTATGCCTCAAGTGATATAACTGAGAAAGAATCTCGCTCATATGATTGTCGAAGAATCTCGCACATGTAAATTTGAAAGAATCCCAAACTTAATAGTTCGTCAGATTTTTCTAGCGTTTAGTGAAATGCCATTTTGTAGATTAACCGGTAGCGTAGCGTTAATTGTCACACCTGTTACTGCACTCCACTCAGAATCTTTTGTAAAAGTTATTGAGGGCGTATTTGTCCCCATTTATGCAAATGCGTAATACACAAGTACTTTTCAACTGCAACTACATTAAACTAACTCAAATACCAAGTACTCAAAATTATGCGGCCCGCTCGAGACCGAAAAACATCTGGTCGTTTCCTGGTATATCATATTTGCGTTAAAATAACGGGGACGGCTTTACGGCGCTATAAGCAGAAATTTGTTTGTGAGAAAATAGGTTACTTGAAGCCCAAACCAACTTCAATATTGTACAGAAGCGATGTTTTTCCCACGGGCATATATACTTGAATTTGTTCAGTATCTCTTACCAGTTGCCCATTTTGTTTCATGGATGGCACAGAGCAATATTAACTTATCTAAACGAAACTTCAGCAATAAAAGTTTAAAAACTCAAACATTATTACAAATTGAAGATTGCGTGTAAATACTTTCGTCATGTAATATAATTGTTTCGAAGCTGAGCTAAAGTTATATTTGTATATCTCAGACTAACAACCCAGATGACCACATATAGAATTAGAACATGCTTATCGAGTGCTCATTATTCCAAAACTATTCTCATTGTGCTGAGTACAAGGAGGATGAACAAAGAACGTAGTTATTTCATTCATTTTGGAACTTATAATACGCAAGAAATTTTAGCATTTTTGGAACGCAACTAGAACGTGTTAATTATATTCTCCAAGTATTTTTGCAAGCATGCAACACATCAGTTTTTTTTAAGAACAAGTAGTATTGGTTTAGCACATGCATGCAAAGATTAGAATTACAGTAATGCCTGTCCACTGCAATCACACGATCTACACATTTGCTAGTATACACAAACACTTGAGTTTCTACTTTATAGCGTTCGAATCAGTAAGCAAAGGTTGGTCGATCCAATAAATCATTTTTTTAAATCATGGACCCAACGTTTAACAGTTTAAAAATAACTCTTAGGTTACCAAGTGTCATTCAGTGTACATTGCGTCTTCAATTAAAATTCAGCTCAAAATGTTTTATGTGTGATTGTGTGATGCTCCAGGTTAGATCCTTCACCATAAATATATTTCCAACTCTGTACTATTTTATTTCCCTTTTCCCATGTTATCAAAGTTTGTGTAGTTCAAGTGTTTATATAAATAAACTTCATTCTTTAATTTGTATGCTGAATTAACAAGTGTTTAGTTGTTTTTTAAATAAAATGTCAGATGTAAAACAATGAACCTACTATGCCTACCAGAAAATAAATAAAATTTAGCACGTTATAAGAACGCAATTGGAATTTGATAAGCACAAACCCATACCAAACCATGCATATTGCATATGTTCTATTTTAATACTAAGCTTGTGCTGGTTGTGCTGAGAGCGTTCCTCTCAAGCTCAAGATTAGCACACGTTTTTATTGGACAACACCATACGATAGGCACATACTGAATGTGTGCTAAAATTGTTCTAGTTTTGAATACTTGAGAATATCGAGAATATTGAGCATTGGATAAGCACAAGCTAAATACTGAATGTGGTCATTTGGGAATACGGTAAAAATGACAGCGCGCATCCACCAGAAATTGCCACTTGTTTGGATGAATTGTAATGGAAATTTTTTTAAAACATACTTCATATTCATGCTTCTCTCTTACAAACTCAGTTTTCTTCACCAAGTCAAGCACGAAAATAATTTTTAATGCGAATATAGAAATATGTATTTATAAGTCTCACAATGAAACCCAGCCGAGAGGCAATAAGGAAAAGTGAAAAGGTCTTGAAAAGTATCCTGTTATTCAACACGATTTGCAAACACACTTATTGCCTCTTTTATGGGATTCTTGAATAACTTCAAACTTAGCTCTACTGAAAGTCAACTCTGTTGACTGAATTAATTTACTTTACCCGCTTTACTCAAAACTCTGCATATTTAGCATACAAATAGGTCATGCTATAACTCTGAAGTCTGCTGATTTTTAGCCTACTACCCGGGGCAGTTATGGAGTTAGTTAGTTATGTATCAACACGCCTCACAGCTTGATTAAGGATCATATAACGAATATTCATAAGATCGAAGATCAAATCTGTTGGCCGTATGAATGTATGTATGTCCGCGTTCCCGTGGCCACATCCTTGATCGGATTTGGACCAAACTTGGTGTATATGTTCTTTATATGCAGGAATAGATGTGCATAAATTTTCGTCGCTCTACGTTCATCGGGCTTCCGACAGGGACACAAAAATCATGGACTAAAGTACCTACACGTATTGAAAATATTCAAAATGTGAAATTACTTGGAATATCCTGTCACAATGAAGGAAGAAGGACAATGAAAACTTTTGTTGACAATGCGGGTAGTTGTAGAGGGGTAAGGAAATACATGCAGGATTTTAATTCATTTCAAATGCTTTTTTATTATTTTAAAAACATTGTTGTTTACAATTTTTTCGACTGCTGTGAAGTACTCTGCATTTGCAACTGTGCCGGGCGGAAATGAATGTGGGATGGTTGAAAAGTACAGTAGCATTCTAAATAAATGTGTGAACGATATCAAATTTGTTGTTGGCTAACTTTTGTTTACTAACCCAAACAAAAATGGTATTTCATGTGACTGTAAAAGTTAAACTTATGTTAAATCATAAATAATATTTAAACCCCATTCTATTGTGCTTCTTCAACGACACCCTCAAAAAAAGCGAAAGCAAACATCTCTGCCTCAACATCCCTGACTCTGAACAAAAAACCTCATTGACATATTTAATAATATGAATAATTTAATTTAAATACTAACAAATTTAGACGACATTAGTAGCCACACCCCAAAAAACTTCATTTCTTAACAAGCAGTAAGTCAATCAATCTTATCAAACAAAACAGTTGAAATAGTAGTGGCGTATTTTTGTCAATGAAATTTGACAAGCCAAACCGTACTCGTGATACTTGACATGAAGCTAGAAACTTGAGAAAATATTTCCTTTGGCGTGGCATCCCAACCAACTGGTCTCTAACTTCTGTCCTCAAACATTGCAAGCCTACGACCGACTCCTTGAAAAGTTCTCCCCCAAATCCGTATACCACCAGAATTACCAGCGAAGTCTGTAGCATAGCAGCCACCAAAAATAGATTTAGTGGCACAGGGACCGACATGGACACATCACGTTGCATGATTAGAACATATGCTGAGCAAATCTGTATTCCGCCAGCGGCCACAAGAGAGCTAATCAAGATTGTACTGATAACACCATTGTATCGCTCCACTAGTAAATAAACAGACCGATAAAGTGTGAGCTGAGATGAGCTTGTGTTGTTTATATTGGTGGAGCCTGCCCGTTTGATCAGCTTGATTTGAAAGGAGAGCCGTCTATAATAAATACAAAAAAATCAAAGTAAAAACCAAGTTAAAAGAACAAACAACAAACAAACAAACAAAGCTGTCGTTGACAACAAAATACCTGAGCGCAATGTCTTGACAAAATGAAAGCGACAAAGAACCAATTAGTATATCCAAGATCAAGCATAGGCTTGTTACAGACATCATTTCCCAAACGCAAAGGTTTGCTACAAATGTGATGCCGAATTTCACAGATTTGATGACATTTGGCGAAATTCTTTCTGTAGAATTCAAAATGACCATGTTTTCAATAATCCAAATCATGTTGAATGGGATTGAGGGTTCCATTGCACATGCAAGAGCCATGGAGGGACCACATGTCCATTTACACACAAATTGGCTTAAAGTGAAAAATAGCCTTGCAATTTTTATCTTAATTGTGACTGTCCACGAATTTTCTGAAATGAATAAAACAAGATTTTAAATTCAGTACCATAAATTTTGTAAACTTTTTTTTTTAAAGAGGCTACCTTTTGAATTCAGTTTCTCCCACTTTATTGCTTCGTTGATGAAACTTGTAAACTCGTCTGGGTACTTGCCGCGTACCCTGTACCTCTCTCCATTGACTGCACAAGCAAACATCATCATAACACACAAAACAGTATCCACAAATCGTTTCCCTTTGTTAGCCTCACTGATTTCGATGTAGTTGATCTTCAAAATCTTGTAAACCACCAATGCAATAAGAAACAAGAAAAATTTCCAGCGTAAGATAAAGCCCCGTTTGGCCGCATTTCCCACTATTTGTTGCACAGTCTGAGTATTTGGATTGTACTCGAATAGCATGCCAACTACTTTGGGACAAATTTGATTTCCTTTATTAAGAACGGCAATAAAATTTTGCGACAGAAGCATTTTGCCCGGAATATATTTGGGAAGATGTAAACGCAAAAGTAATGTATTCGGGACGCGTATTTAAACAACTCTGACATTACATGAAAGAAGGGTATTTTGTACATTAAATTATAATTATTTTAATTTGCTGACTTAAGAGCTATAATACAACGTAAGAGCTATAATAATATATAAGAGCACGTAAACATTTGACAAACAATTATTTTGACTTTTTAATCCTGAATCTCAAATATATTTTCACGATAATTATAGTTTAGTTATTAAGAAAGCTTTTCCCATATTATTTTACGAACACAAATTAAACTTCTTAGGCTGGAGTCAAATCGTTTTTGATATGTTTAATAACACATGCTAAATAAATTTGCCTCAAAATTGTTGTTCAATTATAGCAGGGGCGCTACAATTTCATGTTATTGTAATAATTACAGGCATTAATTTTCTGGATAATTACAATAACTCTTTGTAGAGATAATGATGCCTGGTTGACATAACTTCAAAATTCAGGTTGACAAGAACAAATATTGATATCGGGATGTCGGCACAATAATTATTTTATTCCCTACATTTCTTGTTTAATACTGTTTTTTATACGGGACACATTTTAGAACTATACAATATTAAAAAACTTTAATTAAATATGAATGATGGACAGGCACGTACAATAAACATGTACGAACACGCCAAATTTTCTGATTACTATCCGTTTGCAAAGAAAATTATTTGGAATGTTTTGTAATTGTTAGTGTAGAAACAATTTTCGTTTATTTTTAAATTAAAGCATTATCGTAGGTACACATTTGTGTAGAATTTAAATTAATTGTTGATAGTCAACAAGCACATTTGTGTTTCCATAGCGTAATATACGATTCATGAATACATTTACATGAGCCATAATCATATCCACATACATCAATTCTTGTTTTTATGTAAATATTGAACAAGTTCCAATGGTTTTAATTGAAAATAAACCGTTTAAACGGGGTCAAGAAGTAGCAAGAAACTCTTATGAGCTGTTAAGTCAAGTCTGAAGAATATTTTTGTTTTATGGCTTGAAATAGCTAATTATCGATTTTGGCTGTTGGGGGGACTAATTCGCAACAATTATTATGATATTCGTAATCAGCTCATCAAACTACATTGATTTATTCAATGAAAAAAACTTCACGTTAACTAAACGTAATAGCTAATTAGTGATAATAAAGGGCTAATAAGCTCTGTAATCAAGAGTATGGAAATTGCCGACGACGAATTCAATTCAATGGCATTTTGTCATGTCACCAGAGTGTGTCAGTTAAACGCGTGGACAATTCTGACAAGAAAATATATGAAAAAACTATGGCTGGAACGAAATTAGTTATGAGTTAAGGTTCCTCGTAAAGGCATCATCACTCACCGCTAATATTTAAAGTGATAGCTTTTTAATAATAAAATTTCCTACGACTTGCGTTGTAAAACTTGTCATAGCATAAGGAAATCCGATAACACAACTACAATGATAGTACTGAGCTGAAAGCAGAGCCGTGGAATTGCTAAACGTGGCCTCGTAGCTCCTTTCATAAATATTAAATATCAACATGAAATATTACGCGAGATTATATATATGCTTACACCACGAGGCACCATTCAGATCGGAAAGTAGATTGCTGACATGGTTCATAATTCCATAATAGTTTTAGCTCATTCTGATTGATATAGAATACAATATAAGCTATTCATTCCACCAAAATTATTGATGATTTAAGAACTTCTGAATGATTTTATGATTCTAACTAATTTAATTTATGTGAAGAAGATTTGGATCCATAAAATCTATAACTTTTAATGTCATTACCACCTTACTTTATTTGCAATCCCTCGCCAGTATAACCTGTTACTCGTGTAATTTGTATTTAATTTTATTATATGTATTTAATATATCACACACTTTTTTTACAATTTTTTTTCTTCTGTAGTTTAGTATATGGACTACTTCTTGTCATTATTTATAATGTATGAAATGAATGTCTGCAATAAACTCATATAATAATTAGCCATTCAGTTTATTCATCATGCACTATAAACACCAAACATAATTACAACCAGTACAGGTTCTTGTTTCAAAAAAACAATTAGCCCGAAAATTGAAATAAATTATAAGGAATAAAAATCAATGAATAATTATAAGGAATAAAAATCAATGAATAATTATAAGGAATAAAAATCAATGAATAATTATAAGGAATAAAAATCAATGAATAATTATACAATATAGATGACGTAAGTTGACAACATAACGTTGTGAAAACAGCTTATCTTGACAGAACAAACACCTATTGAATTAAAAGTAGCTTGGTTTTTATTCTGCAACAAGCACCATGTTAACAGTGAGGCTAATGCAAGCGTTAAGAATATTAAGTGGAGTAAGCTTCTCCACAAAATTACTGTACGAAATGTTGATTCTGAGAGGGCGGAATGACTTGTAAAACCTAACTTCCCACTTTTGATCATCCGTTGATGTGGCAACCAATTCCGTTCTGTGCTTCATTTTCTTTAGAATTTTGCTTGATCTTGTGTGCACAGATGACATTGCACAAAAGACGCCAGTGATGGCCAGAATGCAAAGGACGAGTAAAAGAATTGCCAGCGTGCTAACCGCTAGCTCAAGCCCAGAGCTTTTGAGTAATATTGTTAAGGTAAAAGCAAAGACCATGATGCAGGATACCATTATGTTGAGAATGAGGGGCCCTTGATGAACCTGGCTCAGAATTGATGTGAGCACCTGAATGTGTCTAAATATTGCAGCCCTGCGTATAATCCAATGCCTTGTTATCTTCCATCCTTCCTTTACACACAAACCTTCAAACCTGAATTTTAAAATTTGTGTTATTTTATTTTTTAAAGTAATTTTGCTTGTCGATTAAAAAAAATTATTTCACAGTTTGACTTACATTTCAATATTATCCAGAATTGCTAATATGCAAAGGACATGGAGCACGGCCACCACGAAGGCTGTAACAACTCCTCCAATAGTCCAAATCCAGTGGTTGTACAAAATGACCAACACTGTGGCAACTACAACGTATGCAGTTTGACAAGTCGAAGCTCTTTCCAAGTTTTCGGGAATAAGCCAATATCCCGCCAAGGTTGGTTTTCGTGGGTTCTGTAAATGAAATCCGACTGCGCAAAGGAGTGGCATGAAACCTTTGGACACTTGCATTGCATAAACCATACACACATCCATCACTTGTACGATAGGACGATCACGAAGTCGCTTTCTTTCCTTTGGATACATCGTGTCCATTTGAATGAGCCCATTGATGAGTGTCGCCAGTTCTGGGGCCATTTGCTGACAAATGTGACAGTAGTTGATTAAGGCCACAAGTATTGCCCCAAATGCTATCGTTAACACAAGTTCACCTCTACTACTCTCAGCAGCTTTATTGTCCCAATAACTTTCCTTGAATCCAGCCTGTAGAAGTATTAGTAAACCGGTAGCCGTACTCAGATATGCTCTAACAGCCACTTTCCTTTTTGTTCCAGAGTCAGGATTGGCTCTTAGCAATGTCTTGGAGTAGCTCTTGGTTGACGGTGTGTACCACTCCAATGCAATGCTCTTGACCGGTGCAAATAGTCGTAAGTTAGTTCCAAATATTTTGACAATTTCTGCCATGATTTAATGAGCAATTTCATGTATAGTTACTTTCAATTAAGATATACTGCTAAGAGAGCGATAATTCGGAAAGAATTGTTTTGACAATTGTGTCCAAGATCAGGACTAAATTAAATGCGAGCTATCCTATAAATTTGTCGCTTTACCTTTGGTCACTAACTCACACACTAAAATAATTTAGTAAGTAAAATAGTTAGCAAGCGAAAAGCTGTGGGTGGAAGGAGGAACGGTTACAAATCTTGATTGCAAGTTGAAGAGAGATATCTCATATAATATCCTAGTTATTCGCACTAATTATTTGTCTAGGTACATATTTTAACTTGAGTCAACGTAGCACAAACTATATAATGTTATTATAAAAGTTATGGTCATCGCAGAGAACTTGGGAAATGCTTCGTTTACTGGAACCTAAATATTAAATAGGTAGCTTCAAAATTGACACTTTCATTTCATTTCTTTTATCATTTTTGCTTGATCACAACTCTTCGAGCTATATTTTCCCCCGATATAATATGGAAATGTGGGTGAAACCTAAAAACATTTCAATAATTCACGCGAGCGAAATATACACGCTTTGAATAAATTAATACAAAAGCGGATCAGAAAAATAGGCGCCTCAAAACAAAATGCGTAATCCAAAACAAAATTGCGGTTTATGGAGTTTCGATTTTATCTCTTTTGTGTCACTTTACCATTCATCGCATTGATTTTTCATGATTGCGTGGCATTTTGCCGTATTAAGCCACCTCAATTTACTTTGTATTTTCTCACAAGTTACAAGCATGTCTGTTATACACCTGGGAAAACGCGCACAAGAAAAATGAAAAAAAAAACAACAATATGTGGAAGGAAGTTCTCAGTAAAACTCGACGTTGTTTAATTAAATCTGATAGCAAAACTACAAGTAGAGCTGAATTACGTAAGGTGAAATTGGTAATCGTAGCCTCGTAGCTCCTTTCATAAATATCAACATAAAATATTACATGGTCCCAACACTAGTTTATGCTTCCATGAGGCATCAGAATTCAATAATAGTTTCACTTCACGCTGATTGATTTATAGATAGAATATAAGCACTTTGGTCACTACAAAAACTATTGACAAATATTTCAATGGAATAAA
>JAHZNC010005200.1:0-30374 GCA_027744095.1 Zhuqinia jingwanae | reverse complement strand
ATGGGTATAACCATGTTTGATTTTGTGATAGATTGTACTGGGATTCATGTAAAGATACTGAATTTTTTGTGACTCAAACCTTGAGAATACTAATATTATCTTTCTCAAAAGCGCATTCCTTAATTTGTTTGATTATTGTTTTAATTTGGTCCATAAGAGAAAGTGTTATGAAGCTGCACATTATTATGAAGTTTCACTGGCTGGATGTTGCACAATAGTTGGAAATTTTACACAAATGATAAAGCTCTGTGTAAGATAGATAGTACTAGTAGGTAAACAATTAAAGGGTATGTAGTGTCAATACCAATAAATTTTACAGAAAGTAACTTGACTGGTGACCATTACACGGTACCAGATGTAAATTCATCAAGTACTCTATACAGTACATAATATATAGCTACGTAATACGTACCCAGTTCATTGTTAAGCTTCATTCAGCTCATTTTCATGTTTTTTCTCTGCCAATAAAAATAAAACCTTTTATCACTTTAGTATAAAAAAAACGTTTATACTTTTTTTAACTAAAACAATGTTACTTTAAGTTAGTAGAAGTTAATTGAATTTATTTTTTTTAACCTAAAAAGGCAATCTAGAAAATCCTCTTATAACGTAAATGTAATATACTTTATAATGTCCTTGACTAGTGCGCCCAAATAAACAAATCAGCTCAAGCTTTTACTTTTACTGCCATGGTGGGTAAAATAAGTGATAGTTCTAATATGACTCGAAAGTATCCAAGTTTCTAGCTGATATGAATACATGCCAATTGGCTGAGTGACTCTTCAATTATAGTAAATCATTCTTATCACATCCTTCCCGTCGTTGCATTTTGCAAACTAAGAGCGTATAACATCCACATATGACCACCGCAAGTCAACATGGAGTAAAAGATACTGCAGGGAATTATTACATGCTTCCAGCCCAAAAAAAAATGAATTTGGCTTATATTTCCCATCATATCTCATTCACTACTGCTGCTACTACTACATACTTTACCCACCACGATTCACCCTTGCACCATATACTAACAACTTGAATGTAAATATTTGCGCAAATGCCAATAACCGTTAAATGGAAAGAATACATTAGCATCATATCTCTCTCTCTCTCTCTAGGCATACCTTCATTCATGTGTGCACGCATTATTTGCCATGCTACTTGTAGTGAAAGCATAATGCAATATCATATCAATATTCTCCCCCACCACCACACCACACAGTCTTGGGATATTTAAACACAATTCAACAACGGAATACTTTAGGAGCATCAGCGGCAGCAGTACAGCGATATGATGAGATGAAAGAGATAAGAGAGGAGGCATAGTTGTGTTTTATTCTGTTCAAGCATGTTTACTATAGTACTGCTTGCTTGCTACTCTTATTCCCCTCCTCATAATAGTCAAAATTACATTTTTTTTATGCATTCATGACCCAGTAAACATAAAAGAGGAAAAACATTTGTGATGTGGGAGTAATAATTGCCTGAAAACCACACGATATGACCACATCAAATTTGTTTTTATATTACGCCAAACGGTACCCTACACATTTTCTTCTTAGCAAAAGCGTACTAAAATTAAAGGAATGTGTGTGTGTATGATGCATATCATAGTACACATATGGCATGTTTGATGTTGTTGTAGTCAAGTAAAACAGCAAAAGTACAAAAGCAAGAACAACACCCTTTAAATGCATTTTGCACTATAAGTCTCGCTTTCCTGCTTCCTTTTGCAGTAAAAGAAGGCGGGAATATGTTGGTGGTGGTGGTGAGGAGGTTTTTGTATGTTTAACTCTTTGTCACCATTGTCGGCACAAATATACTAAATGCGTACATAGTATGTATTGTATGTATGTACATAGGTATAAAGCTTGCAATTACAAATAAAAAATTGATATAGGTACACAATTGTGGTGCGAAGACGGTGAACTGCACATGGCAAATACTACGACCGCATACAGAGAGCATGTATGTATGTATATATTTTGATATGTGGGTATGTGCATATTTTCAGGGAGGAGAAATAAGCTATTAGTATGAAATATTACTTATACTTTGTTTGCTGATTGACTCAATAAAACGGAAGGAGATTATTATTGTATTATAGCCATAGCATGATGGCATACCAAACAACCTGCAGAGTTGGCAAACTACAAGCTATTTTTTTTACATTTACCTCTCTCTCTCTCTCTCTCTCTCTCTCTCTCGTGACAAAAATACTTTGTTTGCCTTTAGCTCTCCCCTGTTTGCTAACAACCAGATTTTGTGGATAAATGTCATCTTAATGAGGCAATGTGGTTGGCTGCCGCTGATTCGAAGAAATTACTTTAATAGCTCATAATAGTATGCGGTGGGGTATAATAATTTTGTGGTAAAGTTAGTTGGTGTATTGCTGTATGTACGTATGGTTTACTACTGCGGTTTATAAAGCCCCACCAACGTTATTTATTTACGTATTTATTATTTCGGTCTGTCTGTGCGTCGTCCGGCCGTTCATCAGCTTAAATTATCTAGTACACCATTTTGAAATTTTTGAACGATCCACCAGTTCGTTTATCAAACAAAAGGTTTACTACAAAACTCTAATCCCGAAAAAAATTTGTTGTACTAGTCACCATACACTATTTTAAAGAATAATATACCAAGACTGGTTTCCGCATATATGTTAATTCTTCTCTACAGCGTTACAATGATTTACTTTAAATTTCATGGACTCATCTGCTTGGGAATGTGAATGCAATGTCGCAATAAAATTACTCCATAAAACTTTACACATTTTATCGTTATTCTTTGTATTTTACGACAAGACATCTTATTGTCGTCATCATGAAAATGTCGTACGTAGGTCAAAAACATCCCAGCACAAAACACCTTTACACATTTAAAGAGAGGAGATGAGTAGAAGAGTGTATACCGTGCAGCTTATGTAATTTTCCCATTGGAAGATCCCAAGAAAGGAGGTCGATTCTCTACTTATTTGTCGTGGAAAATCCTTTAAAAAAGATCATGATATATATTACTACTGTACAAGTCTCACTGCGACAGTATTGTTATTTACTCATAGTTTGTGTAGGCATGTATTATGTATATTGTTCTAAGAGTTTTATGAGTAACATATTTCACCCAAGTTATATAAGTACTAGCCGTTTGCGTCAACTTTGCAGGAAGCAGCTAATAATCTTCCAATGACTTAATATCCCATTCATGACCCGCTGCTACATTGTATATATACTACTGCAGTTACTGCTTTAATGCCTTTCTCAGAAAAGCTATTATGTGCCATTATGTGATAAATATAGGTATATAATTTGCAGAATATACAAATAAGCTACTACTATATAGATGAATACTAGGTACATAATATACAGCTTTCTTGCAAGATGATGATGGTGATGCACGGCATAGCAGAAGTAGGATGCTGGAGATCAAAGGGAAATGTCACGTTCACTTGTTCCAGTTCACTGGGACCGAGGACTTTGAGACTCGCGAGCGTAAGCATACATAAATATACGTACTGTACTCACAATTACCGCATCTAAAAATACATACAACCCTTATATAACTTTATCCTTCCTTTTTCCGTCCGAGAAGAAGAGACGTCTGCTCATTCTCGTTTCCTTTCTTTGATTATTATTGAGACATGTACTGAGGAGGAAACGGGAATCGTCTTGACTTGTGTTTTTTTTTGTAAATGTACTTATATTATACTTATCTGTTAGGTATAATATGTTTTGTCTTAGGTTTTGGCTTGCATGGCCACTTTGTAGAGTACTTTCTCAGCACAAATCCAACAACAGCAAGCAAGAGCAGAGAGAGAGAGAGAGGTGAAAAGCTTTAGATCATGAAGTTTGCTGTTATGTGGTGTGGAAATTTTATGTGAATTGACGGGTGGAATATAGCACTACTATATGCACTCCAACGAACTCCTCTACTCTGACTCTGCACTTTTGCTTTCCTTTTGCAATCCTAAATATCACACCATTCACCATTATCTCATCAGATCACACTACAGAGAAAAGGCAACTTTATGGTAGTGTATCGGGATCCTTTTGTTCTATCTCTCTCTATCCCCTTCTTGCAGCTGAAAACATCAAAAAATAGTAGAAATACTTGATGTACATTATCCGCGGATAATGTGTAGTGAAAGTATGTGACTTGCATACAGAAAATCGTGAATTAATGAGGAGGATTACTGCAGCATACTCTTATTTCCCGGCATAACTTTTTTTGCCATATATCCATAGGTGCCTCCGGTCTAACTATACTTGCTCACTTTTTGATGTTTTATGGTTTCAGGGCGGAAAGAAGAAGAAACACAGGAGGTGGGATAAATATACGATTTATGAACACCCCAAAAATTTGAATATTGTACCTATACCCCGTCAGAGACTGCTTCCAGTTTGGCTTTTAATGTGAACATACATTTTATTGCAGGGCCTGGAATGGAGAGGGAGGGAGAACTCAGTGGGAGAAAACGGAAAGCCATATGACTTGTATATAAGCCTTTGCTGTCCTTGTTGACTGTCACACAAGAGATTCATGGGATCAGTTAAGAAACGGGATAAAAATAGTTCTTTTATAAACAGTGTGTTCCAGTGTGCTAAGCTGTGTGGCATGGCTTGGCGTGTGTTTTTCCTGTCAGCCTCATAAGCACTACTACTGCCACACACATGCACACAAGCAGCTCCTATTGTCAGGCTATACTGCTATTTTCTCCTCTTGGGGACCACTGTCTCAAAGTATTATTATTATTATTATTTTATTACAGTTTTTACTGCTCCCATGTCCTATGCTATGCCAAAAGTTTTACAACAGAGCAAACAGTTTACTATTTGCACATGAGAGTTTAATGTATAATCTCATTCAGTGTTGTACAGCGAGAGAAAGAGAGATCATGCAAGCATATATAATATTAGAGAAATTATTATATCTTTTATTGTTCAGAGGAAAGCTATAAGTGGGCTTTGTCGCATCCAAAAAGAAAACCACTTTTTGGTTGAATACATCATTCCTTGAGACATAAACAAATGGTCACTGCCGCTTTTTTGACTTGTGAGTTGTGTAAGAACCAACAAACGTACATATGCCTATGTAGTAGTGTATGAAGATTACGTTTTTCGCTGACGAGAACTAAGGAGTTTCTAAAAACATAATAAATTATTTAAAAGTACCTAGGGTAAATATATGCATTAAATATGTATATATAAAATGATGATGGCAATGACATATCACATATCATTCAACAAAAACATAAACAACGCGGTGATATATTTTTAACTCCTACATTTTGAAGAAGGGGGCTTGGAGAGGAACACCCCACTAGTTTAAAAAAAATGAATTTTACTTCTTCTTTTTTGCTTGGGCAGGGTTGTAGGCAGTATAGTGATGTTGTTTTGTAAGCACCATCGTAAGAATAATAATGCTCAAAGAAAATCGTAAATTATTAATGCATATAG
This sequence comes from Zhuqinia jingwanae, assembly GCA_027744095.1. Taxonomy (NCBI): domain Eukaryota; kingdom Metazoa; phylum Arthropoda; class Collembola; order Entomobryomorpha; family Paronellidae; genus Zhuqinia; species Zhuqinia jingwanae. The sequence continues at coordinate 24,921 of JAHZNC010005200.1, read as the reverse complement.
GTATCATGATAAAATGACATACTCAAATGTTACAGCAATAATGAAATTGCAAATGCTTTCTCTTTACAAACGTAATATACTTTCACAATACAATTTGAATTGGATTTCACTGGAATTTTCCTTAACGCAAGTGGTAAATCAAATAATTATTCCAATAAGGTAAATACCAAAATTAGAGTGTAATTATTATTTGCTTTTGTGTACACAAAGAAGCTTCGCTTAGCGATCTGTGTAGCTTTCTTTGTCTACCACCACTTTCATAGTAATTATGACACAATTTATTGCATGTCCCTAAAAACATAATATACAATTATATTGTCAGGTTATTTTGTTTTATCTTCCATTTCGATATCCCTTCATTATTATTTTTACTAACCGAGACCAGCTAAGGAAACCATCAACGAAACGAAGTATTGTTTCATTGATGCTTGCGTGTTAAATTGGAAAGGAAAATCCCAGAGTATCCTAATTTAAACAAACAAACTCACACTTCACACACACCTTCATCCGGGAATCCCATTCAATGTAGCTTTTGTTTGCTTTTGGCATTCATTGTAATTGACAAATTCGTATGTTTTGACATGAGAAAGTAAAATATTGACTGTAACGACATTACACACGTTGACATTTTTACCTGTACTTTTATATGATTGTCTACATAAAGATTGCTATATTGTAAATAAAACTACCTATTATGTTCGTATGATTTTTTTTGGCCTACCTATGCTTTCTATGGTCACACTACAACTCAACACCTCGTTATTCTTGTCGTCACCAAAAAAAAATGAACCAAATGAACAAAAATTATTGTACTGCATTGCCCAATTTCAATTAAGGACGCAATTCATTCCGTGAACACTACATCAAAATACCCAAGTACATACATAGGCACGCTGGGGAACGCTGTTTTCCTCTTACTCTTGTATTTAGTTTTCGTCAAACTAAAAAAAATTACATAATAGCCGTATAACTAATATCCACACACATTTACACATTTTGTAGTTAGCGAGAAAGCTGTGTGTAGGTATGTATATTGAAGTGGTAAGTCTGTTTTTTGCTTATTGTTAGCGAATTATTCTATATACATAGCTCTCTAACTCCACTCTCTACAACATTTTTATAATGGCTTGTCATGAAACTGTATTTCAGCAGCAGTAGCACTAATAATAATAATAATAATAATAATAATAGCAAGGTTGGAATTGGCAAGTATACACATACTCATTGAATTTTCGTCGTTCTCTTTTCACTCAGCTATCGTGACGAATAAGTGAGCATGTAGTACAAAAAATGCATTCATGCATAATGATTACAACACGTTTTGTGTTTTAGAGCGTGCAGAGTGAGAACGAGACGGAGAGAGAGAGAGAGAGGGAGAGCTCTATTACCACAACTGACTGTGTGAATGAGTAGGTAATGTATGTATATTTTTTATTCTCTTTCACTCTGAATCACTCAGCTTTCATTCCTACACACACACACTCATCCGCACAGCAGCAAAAAGTTTCTCTTTTCTTGCGAAAATGGTTTTTGCGCATCGACGTGGAATGGAATATGGAAATAATATATTTCTGATGTAGTTTTTTTAGAAGTTAGACACAGTTTTTGCTAATGCAAGTTATAAGTAGGAGTAGTAGTAGTAATGTGATGAAAGTATTGCGGCGTAGAAATATTCTTTGACTCGATTTGGAATAAACGAAGAATGCATCATGGATTTGTACCGCAGATGAACATGCGATGTAAACTACAACAGAGGACATACACAATATAGTAACTAATGCATTTAAAAGGCCTACTGCTTTCATGTACTACTTTTGACCTATTAATGTATTAAGTTTGCTTATGTTGGTGCCCTGTCATAAGTCGACATAAGTACGACAGAAAAAACTGGAACAAACACGGATTTTGTCTACGTTCAGACTCAACTCACTACTTATCCATTACCTGACTAATAAAATATATAATATTATCTCTCCTTATCTTATCTACTACACCAACCTACATACATATATATCCATTTGTGCCATTGGGCATCGCAGACAAAAGCTGCTCACTACTGCATGACGTTTACAAGGTACCTAAATAGCTGGCATCGGTTTTCAGCATAGTTCGGGGTACTATAATAAATATGTATGCACACGCTCGGGTACAAACCTTATTTGCGTATTTTATCTTTTTTCTTTAGCAAAACTTTCTCCAAAAATATCAAAAACATTCCAGTTTACATTATACTCTCATTTTTTGTACTCTTTCTCCCTCTCCTCCAAAAATTCATGAATGTTTTGTAAAGTATTATGCATATTTCATGTTATGGTTTATATAGAAATGCCAACAGGCATGTAACAGGATACAACATAATTTTGTTTCAAGGAATCACTTTAAAAAACGAGCACTGAGCATCCACTTCATCAACATCAACAACAGCAAAAGCCAAGCAAACAGCATGCCACCTAAAAGGTTTCCTTCGACTGGTTAGTTTGCAAACTTTGCAAAACTTTTGCTTGTTACGAATATAGGCACTCTTATTTGAGTAGATTTTTTTTCAAACCAGATTTATACCTACTTGAAATGGTAAACTTGGCTAGATAAGTTTCCAATTTGTATAATCGGATTTTTTCCTATTAAAAGAATTTTTGAGGTATATACAAATTAAAATATGATAATCCGTACGTACGAACGTACACAAGCACTCGCAATCAGCCAGGTAGGTGTAAACGGATCGTTAAACGTGTGCGGTGTATTTACATATGTACATACTTAAGATCGCGTCACTCTACCACACAGTTCACCTAAAAAGATAGATTTCAAAAAATCTTTTGCTTGGCTAAAAGCTAAAGGTGCAGTCAATTTAATAGGTATGCATGTAGTAGTAAGAAAATCCTGTCATAAATGTTGGCACATGGGCATATAAGGAGATGTGTGTGTAGATCTGAGCATGCTACGAATAGGGAGTCATGTTTCCTTGCTAGGGAATTGCGAAAATCCCGGAAAAACTACTCGAGCAAATTTTACGACTCGTTTTCCCTCGTCCCTCTGATGTATTCCTATTATTTAAATCCGAGAATATCTCGTCGAAATAGTAAGGTGCTCCATCGGTAATGAGCATTATTGCTTCGTTGCAGTTGGCTGAAAGATTAAAATTGAAGAACCCGCATCCACGTTACATAAGTTTCCCAGTAAAAGGTTGTAATAACATATTTTGCTTCTTTTTTTAGAAATGCAATATAGATACAACTCACCTGAGTCGATAAGGCTAAAGTCACGGTGCTGAAAAGGAACCCAAAAAAGGACATAAAATAAAATATTATCATATTATACACAACTACAATATAGTACCTCTCGTGTTGCATGTGGGAAATACATGTTTTTTTGCAGTGCATGAAATTAAAGTGTATCGACACACTTTTTCCTTCAACTTAATTAATATGCACCACGCACACACACACAGACACTCTACGAAAACCTACCTATATGTTTTACTCATTGTAAGCTAAATATGTGAGCCATGAATGCTTTTTATAGATACAAATGTTGTATATATACTTGCTATGAGTATGCGCGTGTGTATATATATTTCACCTTGTGTTTTAATAATAAACATATATTTCATTTTCTGGGTGAAAAGAGTAAAACCAAAGTAAAGCCCACAACATCACACCACCTCTGTCTGAACATGCATACTAGGTAGATGTGCATACTCGTATACTACCTCCCACTCCCAATCAATAACTGTCAAAGTATTTTTTAATAAGCGACGTGAGTGAGTAAAGTTCATTTTATAAAAAAAAACGAAGACCACAAGAATTATGCTTTTCCTTTTATACTCCACTATATATCTATGTAGATATATCCATATGTAGGAAATAGACGAGACTGACTGATTGTGAGTGGTGTACCTCACGGTGTGCTATATTCCTCTCACGAACCATACGATCTACAGGATATAATATATTCAAAATGATATACGGCTGTTATTATTATTATTATTATTATTATTATTATTATTATTAAATTGTTAGCTTAATCATACTTTGCCTTCCCGCTGATACACGCCGTACAATCATATAGATTATTCCATATTTAAACAGCATAAACATTATAAGCCATGCATTTCGTTTTACGCTGTATTGTATAATAACAACGTTAGAAATAGGCATCACGTCCAAATTGCGTTAATATGTCATAAATCATAAATATTTATTTTAAAAAATCATGCGAAAGGCTCTGCTTTTATCAGATCAAGGTCGCTTGCCTTGAGGGTTTTGAAAATATGTATAGACTTGTTTTCTAAAAGTTTTAACGAGCCAGCACTTAGAAAGGGCACATGAGTTCTGAAAATGAAATCATGCTGGAACATGGCATTTGAATATTGGGTATGTAGTAGTCTACTTTATTGTTGGTGGAACCAAAAATATAAACTGTTTGAAAAAAAACCTTTAAAATATAATCTGACATGTGGTCGTATAATATAACACAACCATCTAAACTTTCCATGCAAGTTCCCCTTCGCTGATACTTTCTTCTCTGATGAACCAATGCAAGGTGATGGTCTAGTACAAACTATAGTTTTCGGGGATTGTACTAGTCTGCAAAAAGTTCCATTTTGTTTTACATGCAGCAAGCAACGTCTTGCATAAACATTCCACGAAGATACATAAAAAAGGCAATGACAGAGCCATAACTCATGCACTTTGCTTTTCATTTGCCTCATAGTCATTCAGTATTGTTGTGTAGTATGTGTGTGTGTGTGTGTGTTTCACTTTTGCAGTAAGTGAACCACTTTATCACTTTCACCACCAATACCATCCTACAATAACAACCCATTCTACATTGGTTCGTAGTTTACAGTTATCCCTCACTATATACATATATATGAGCACGTGAATGTAAAAAATACACATGTAATGATTATTTTCATCAGCCTACACAAAAAAAATAGGTGGCTGGCTTGGTGTAAGAGTGTTTTGGTGTCAGTTGGTGTACAAACTGCGCTAACAATATTCCCATGAATTAATGAATCTCCTGCTGACGTCACTATACAGCATTCATGTACACTCTAGATTGCGGTGTAGTGGCAAAATGTATATATATTATTATGATGATGATGATGACATGATGAGACAGGAAAATCCAGAGGAGCGCGGCTAAGCGTTTTGTATACCAAGGTGAGTGTTTGTATGTGTGTGTGTTAAGTTCAAAAATATAATTTTGCTATTGTTGTTGTCTGAATATACAGAATAGACTTACCCGTTCAAAAATGCTGAAAGCTCTGGTTAAAGCCTCACTAAAGTTGGCCATTCCTGAGGTTCGGTCTTGATCCAGGGCAACTTTGAACTCCCTCACGTTCTCCAAATTAGCCTATGAACGAACATCACATCATTAGAAATACATAAGAATACGCAGAATATATAAGACAATAGACATATCAAATTTTTTGACATGATGTACATAAATATGTGTACACACATGTGTTTTGCTCGCCGCCTACGTATAACTTTTGGTGGTGGAATACACAAAAGACTAATGAATAGTGGGAATGTACATGCATATAACATGTAGCCTGTCAGAAAACTTTAGAACACACACAATCTTCTCTGACGGATGAGAGATGAGAAACAAGATAAACAATCATATTACTACATGTTTCACAGGCATATTCTAGTATAAAATATATAGTGGTGTTTCTCTGCAGAAGAAGAACAAAACCTCATCATCACCGCACTCATCAAAGTACATCATTATCATCATCATCGCAATTCGGGGTATCCAATTACATTGTAGCAAATGGTGAAAGTAATTTTATCCCTTTACTTGAGTATATTTCATCTCGCGTCGTTTGTATATGAACAACATATTTTTTTAATCAGGAAAATTATCTTTGTTTTCGCTACTTTTATAAAAAATGTTCTAAATTTTCAACATCCACTATCTTTCCCATCTAAACACTGGCCACAAGCTTGGGTCATTAACTTTCCATCATCGTTGCTGCTTTCGACAGAGAGAAAAGATCAAAGACGTGTTTACTTGCTAATCATTTACATGGGTGTATCCAATTACATTGTAGCAAATGGTGAAAGTAATTTTATCCCTTTACTTGAGTATATTTCATCTCGCGTCGTTTGTGCATGAACAACATATTTTTTAAATCAGGAAAATTATCTTTGTTTTCGCTAGTTTTATAAAAATGTTCTAAATTTTCAACATCCACTATCTTTCTCATCTAAACACTGGCCACAAGCTTGGGTCATTAACTTTCCATCATCGTTGCTGCTTTCGACAGAGAGAAAAGATCAAAGACGTGTTTACTTGCTAATCATTTACATGGGTTTTATTTCATCTTTTGTAAATGTACAAAGTTGACTCTTGAAGTTTCTGACCAATTTCGCTGAAAATAGGCATGTGTATGCAAATTAATGCATTAATTATACCACATAACTTACAATTAGATATAATGAAGCTTGGCCCTGCACAAGGCCCTTTTCTTTAGATAAGGAAATTTCTATAAATCTCTATTCGACGGATCATCATAATTAAAATTATAAATAACCGAAGGGCGGTTCTTAAAAAAACATATTCGACAAACATAATTACGACATCTTACCTGAATTAGGTCATCTTTGAAGCACGGCACAAGCGGACTCGTGAAATCCGTAAAATTCAACACAGTCACGTAGTCATTATCCGTGAGAGTGTCAAGAATTGTAAAGATGACATGCTTGGCAATTTCCCGTCGAAGTCCCGTCATCGACCCCGACACATCCTGAAGGATTACTATGTTTTTCGGACTATTGGCAGCAGCAGTATACCACGGCCTCGTGCGACAGTCATAAATGTCAGGGTTGTGACGGTCGGAATTGTCGTTTGGCCATTTACTCGCTTTACGTATTTTTTTTATTGATATGAGAGTTATTGGTTTTAGTATTCATAGCCAAAAACCAACACACACACACACACACATATACACAATATACGCACAACACACAAGTATAACGCAGCAAAGTAAACACAGTATTTACAATCCCACACGGTAGCAAAAATACCCGAATTTATGTTGCATATAATCCCATCATCACAAGTCGAACAAGAAAAGTGGTAGTAAAAAGTAGGCATAGTCGTCGTCATAAAAAAAAGAAGGAGAAAAGAAATGAGACACAGGTAAAATACATAAAATATTGATGTGCTACAGCATTATCTTCTTTTTTTTTGTTGGAGCGAGACAGAAAAAAGTATACGACCCATATTCCTCATACAAGCATCTCGTGTACACTATACACACTGACATTTTCCAAAATTTACATAAATAGTAAAATGCTAGAGATTATACGTAGATACATACATTCAAATATAAACAATGCACATATCACAATATTTTTTATCATCATGACCATGTAAAACTTTCTTTTTCTTACAATCATGTTTTCCTTTAAGGCATTTTATATTATAATACTATATATAATATATGTTGTGTGTACCTATATACTTTACTTTACTTTTATACTGCACTTGATACAGTTGAAGCAAAACATTAGGTTGAGGGGACATTACAATAAGCAAACCAGGTAAGCAGCAAAATACCTTATACATGGCTATATGTACATGCTGCAGTAAATAAAATTCGTAGCTATAAATCTGCATTATATGTATCGAGCAAGTTTTACTCTGACTATATAGGATATTATATAGTATCTCTAGATATTTTGTGCTTTCATGTCAAGTGGACATGTTTCTTTTCTTCCTCCTCAATTCCATTTCCTATCAGCAGCAACGGCAGCAAGCCGTGCCTTTCTTTAATGCAATAAATTTTTATGGTGCAACGAACGACACACCGGTGCAGGGGATCGTGTTGCTACCACCATCGCTGCCGCTTTACTTTTGCCCTAAAAAAAACTTGCATTATTCATGGAAGATGGAAGAAGAAGTAGCATTTCCGTAAAGGAAAGCATATCCGTTTTCTATATATTTTTTTTTTGTCTAAAAGTTTAAATAAAAAAATGTATAAGTAAAACACGAGCGGTAATGGTTTAGGATTTTTTGTCTGTGTTTATTTGGGTGTGTTGGTATTAGTATACTTTTTTCTGCTACTGCTGACTCAACATTTTTTTGTATACTTTCTCTTTATGCCTTTTGGACTTACCAGGATATTGTCTCATGAAACCACCGGAGCTTGCAAAGTATTGCCAAAGGAGGGTAGGGTTTTCTTCAAAATTCTTTTTGAAGGGCACATCTAATGTGGACGTCCAAGAGATTCCATCTAATATGTCTTCTCCTGTAATAATAAATTATAAAAAATTTAGAATACAAATAAACCATTTGCTTTTATTTGTTCTGAAACTATGAAACATTTATACTAAAATAATGGGAATACTGTCATCATTGAGCTCTCTAAACAATCAATGTTATTGAGAGCTTGTATATGAAATGACACAAAAAACTCACTGCCGAATCTTAGTATAGCTTATTAGCTTATTAGCTTATTCTGTTACGAATTGTAGAGCCACATTAGTGAAAGTAATTGAAAATTAATTGACCGTACAAAATCACATTTAACAAAAGTGCGGGTAATGCGGGTAATGTACATAAGGTACTGATGTGACATAGGATATGTATGTCCCTTTGTTTTCTGTATGTTATACACATGTAGGCATGAACGTACACACATAAAATGCATAAAAAGCTACTGCAAATCAAATATAACTTAACTTAATCTACCAAGCTTATATACCTACATGTTTGACATTTTACAATGCGGAACTAAAAGACAAAAAAAATAAATGTAACTTATGTTTTTGTTCCGCGTATCCGTTCTTACGACCTGAAATGCTTACTTACTTAATAAAAGTCAATGTTTTATTTCAGTATAAACGGCAAATCGATACTAATATACTATTATTGATTTTTGTTTATTCCCTTGTCGGTCTTTTTACATGTGACTTCTTTTTTTCCATATAATTGTGTGTATGCATATATTAAAGTTTATCGTGTAAAAGAGAATAAACTACGAAAGAAATAAAAGAAATAGATACATGCCCTACGTTTCAAAAATTTAAGTGAACATATGCTCATTTGGTTTCCAATTTTCTTAACCTGTAAATTCCGACTTGAAATATATATATACACTTGCATTCATACATTTTGTATTGTATATTTTTTCTTTTCCTACAAAATATAGGTCATCAACATCAGGAGTCACGGTATATATATATTATGTACATCAGCTATACATGTAGATAGAAGGTATAAGAAGGTGAACCTTTTACTTACTCAGATCATAAATGCTGGTAGGAACATGGACAGAACTAAAACTATGATTGACCTCCGTCCCAAACCAGTCATCTCCTTTCAGGGTAATGTGTTTTGCCAGCTTGCTATCCTTACTCGACTTTTTAGTTCCCTCCTCATTTTCCTCCTCCCCGTCAAAATCCCTTTCGGATATGTATCCCTTATTTATTTGCTTGGCATTCACATAATTTTCAGGAATTATTGGCTCGGCTGCTGCAATTGGCCTGGGGCCGTTAGTTTTCTTTTCAAAATGCTCTTTTGCCCTCTCCTCGGCCCAATTCATTATTTTCTAAAAAAAAAGAACAAATTGAAAATACGTTAAATTCAATAACAAAAAGACACAAAGTATTTATAATATTATATTATGAAATTGTATTAGCAAAGCAACATTATTATTATCTGTGTCATCAATGTCTTAAAACATACAAAATCAGATTATACCTACATATATGTATGCACATGTATATGTATAATATACATACACTATATTCACCACACTCAGTTTACTTCATATCCGTTTTAGAGTTCAATCCTACAGAACTTTCACATCTGATGAGTGCTTAGTACATATCTGACAATGAGACTTGGGGGTTAAGCCAAAACCAATAAAACGTGGAAAGGGAGAGACAAAGTAGGAAAAGCTCTTTTGAAATCGAAATCACTATATTATTCCGCCCGGCTTGAGAAAATGAATGTAGAGGACCTCAATCCATTTCTCTATCTGTCTCTACTGAAAAGAAAAAACTTGCAGCGACTTTACTACTTTTGGTGTAACGCAATTTACGTAAAAAGCTACTGATTGGATTGAATGTTGTATTAACCGTGAAGAAAAGTATGTTTGTGTATTCACTCTTTATCTGCACTCCGCTGCTTTTGAGCTTAAGCCAGCAGCAGCAGCAGCAAATGCGTGGGATGTCCATATAGCAATAACTTTGATGATGCCCTTTCCGTATGTCATACTATGGACAAACATGTATGGAGCCAACTTTGTAATATTAATGAGCCATCAGATCTGATACATCCTGTTCATGGTCGTAAATCAAGTAGTAATACACAAAATTGTACTTCATTGTACAAATAAAAAGACAAACATTGCTACGTTCATTTTTTTTCAGTCTACTATACTGAGCCAGTTCTGGTGCACTTTCTTTCCTTCAATTTTTGTTGCTCCAATAAGATAAATAACTTTGTACTTTAAGCAACCGAGCCGCATTATATATACTTTTTTTTATACGTCTGCTTATTTTCCAGGTTCAGGCATATTATCATTAGTATACACACTGTTGTTTAGTGTTTTCTACTTTTCTTTTCACTTTCTCCAAATAAATGGAGCCAGTTGGTTTACTGCTGTCTGTGCGTATACAACTTGTACTTGTTATCATCACATCAGAGGGAAAAAACTTTCATTTATTGCTAGCAAGCAAGGATAAAAGCATTTTTTCTAAGCATATATACATAGATCTATCTGTCTATCTACCACTCCTTCTAAACTCTCACAAAAAAGCATAACATGTCTTTTTTTTATACTTGCGCATTTTTCCTCCTTTCATTCCAAATCATTTGGAGAAATTGCATGTTCCAGGGACTGCTGACTAATAAACGACAAAAGTGTTACAAAAGATATAGAGATGATAATGCAAGCCAGTCTGTTTATTTTATTTTTCTTGGAATATAGAACAAGCGCGTCATGTTGGATACATGCTTATGCTTGTACTTTGAACATATGAACAGATTCAACATCAACACTCAACTTGAATAAATGGATGTGAAGCGAGTCCAATCCAATCGTACAAAATTCCAAAATTGCTTTTGATACAAAAGTACACACAAAAAGCTGCAGCATTCAACAGCAGAGCTATAGACACAGATATATATACCACCTACATCAATACCCAAACAATAGCTAAACTTGACGAGAGACAGAGGGAAAATGGCACTCGTGATGGCGATCATGGGGATGATGATGATTGTATTGATTAAATCAAGAGCACGTACACACAAAATAAGCAGTGTATAGTAGCACAGGTTATTACACATAGTATTTCTATACTCTTTGTGTAATAAAGAGCTGCTGAAGATGAGAAGCACGTGCTCTATTCCTTAAGTATGATAGGTGCTTCTATATTTATTCACTTCACACAGCTTTTTTTTACCTTTCTTGTAAATCTATTGTATTTTTTTCTACCAAAAAGCGTAGTTTCTTCATAGTGGTGGTGGTAAAGTAAAGTGCAAATAATATAAGTAAACACAATCAACGTAAAACGAACTAAAAGATGCCTACACTTTTTGTGTATCTTCTAGACATCAATTGAGTACATAAGTAAAATACAAAAAAAAAATGACAAAACATGTATAAAATATTCTGTACATTCTTTTTTTTCTAAACATACAACTCTATGTAGCAACTCTCGTTTCAATTTACATAATTAGGTTCTCTTTATAAATCTGTCTGCCTCTCCATTTTTTCTTCTGTGTGCGGTTCGTGTGTGGAGAGGGAAAGGTAAGTAAAAACCTGTGTATGTAGAGTTATGCTACGGGAACCACTTTCTCTATTAAATACCAGACAGCACGCGCATCCTGCTAAGTTGATGATGTAGTAGTGAGGAAAGAAGGATGATGATGATTAGGATTACACCCAGGTTTTCCTTGATTATACTCAAACTTCCGCTGGTGCTATGGAATGAAACTGACGGTTTATAATGCGCCATTGTGTTTTGTGCCTGTATCGTCGACGAAAATTATTATAGTTGTACCGACGGTGAAAAAAAAAGCGAGTAAAAATATTTTGCAATAATTTTTTTACTCGTTATTTGCTCTCACAGTAGTAGAATGATAACATTTTTATCCTCATATATAGACTTTGGCTGCTATATTGATTGTGAGATTGTGATCGAGCTGAGGAAAAGTCTAGACAATTATTACATGGATTTGCTCATCTTGAAATGGTTTAGTCGTTTCGATTATTATCATTAGGACAAGGAAAGAAACGAAACAATAATAATATTTGCACGCAAGGTCTTGGTGTTATCTGCAATCTGCAGTTTAATGTAGGTATAGTATAAACAAAGTTCCAAAATAATAAAACTGAGTGCTCGTCCTTTCATGTTATTTCACATTTCCCTGAGGAAAAACACCATTCATCACATCACGCATCACTCGTTTGCCCATAAATGGTAAAAGTCGTTAGCCTCACAATTTGAACAGCTACACATACATAGTACAAATACACACATAATATTATGTAGGTATACCGTAATAAATTAAGGTCACTTACTTTTAAGGCTTCGACTCTCTCTTGGAGAACTAAGTGAGTTTGGTTCGCCATTTCACTCACTAATTGCTCCAAATCGACTTTGCGGATTGAGGAAAAAGCACTATTTTGGAATCTCTGTAAAGGATTTAAAAAAATGTTCTTATGAATATTTTTTAAGTAGGTATGCAAAATGCAGTTTTTTATGCATTATGTTTACATAATGCAAACCAGTATTATTATAATAAATGTGTTGGGAAAGTACATATTTTGTGACTCACCCTTTGCATATCGTCATATATTGTAGCAACATTACCAAAACTATATATATCCTGGCCGAATCTATCCGTCCAGTTTTTCAACCTGTAAAGTTACAAGACAAGGCGTTAGTCAACATCATAGAGAACAATGATAAATGATAATATGTCCATAATGTATCAAATGTTTTTTTTGTGCCAGCTACTGCGAGACAAGTCTTCAGACAATATAATGACATGTTGACGTTCACATGAAAATGATACTACAATATTTATAATAGGTTCCTATGATGTGTAATATGCATTTTTTGTAACACGATAATAAATATTAACTGTGATCTCTCTTTTTCCATACAATCCCGCAGCTACATATATATGCGCCCTCATTTCTCATACATCCCTGCTCTAAAATTCATCATCAGTCATCAGATATTTTAATATTGTAGGAAAACGTACGAGGCATTCAAAATACATGAGGATAACGTGAAACGTAAAATATGGATAATCTAATTTAGCTAGACAACTCCAACAAACCGACATAGATTGCTCGACTTCCATACCCAGAAGCTACTACTTCATGACTTTGCATACACAAAGTATCTCTCTAGGGCTGCATCTGTATCATCATTTCCCTAGCTCATATTTTGACAAAGATGAATAAAAATATGGTCCCTTCAGACAAAGTTTCATACAACACAAAACATGACACAGCAGATCGTGGGATTATAGAGATCCTTCAACTGCATCAACAAAAACAGCGACAAAAAAGCAACACTGTTCTCTTTTCGTCAAATAAAAATACAAGTTACATTAGAATACATAAATATGCATTCTATTCTGGTAACGGAAAGCAGAATGATACAGCATTTATTATTATAGTCTTTGCTCGGTCGCCGACGATTTCTAACATCGTTCGCTACAGTCAGTCTGCAGCATAAGGAAACACGGGGTAAGCAGAACGAAGCCAAAAAAATGTGTATCCAGTATCCTGTCATATCACAACGTCCAGCATGATCATCATCACAGGACACGAAAAAAGGTCATTTTATTCTGCTTGGCTGCACCACACAAGATACATTCCAGAAATATACAAACATATAAGAGGAGTTAAATTCCTTGTTTTTCTACATCCTCCGCATGCTGGATGGGGATGAGATGATAGGGGAAGTCAATAAACCCGGAAATGAAAGTAAACTTGCGTGCTTGCTATTTTTCCTTGTTAAGCTGCAGCGTATGCATGTACATTTGTATATGTCTCTCTGTTTGTTATATATTTTATGTCCCTTTATTTTCCTATCCTCGCTTCGTGAACTAGTCTGCATGCAGCTATGTAGCAAAGACTAAAAGAGAGAAGGAGAGATGCGATTAGAAGTGCGCTTTTCACTCTTCCTATCCACTTTTATGACTACCTTAAATATAGAAAGATGCAGCAAGTTGCATCAAAAGGGAAGAGACTCCTCTGCTTCGCCTTGTTTATAGCTTTGCTTGTTATAACAGATAGAAGGATGCATGCAATGATTATCATTAGCAGTATAATAGTTCGTGGTGGAGGAGGTAAATGAAAGACGTGTACACTACATTTTACAATACGTCCTCTTGTTATTATGATTATACACGAGAAATTTCCCCTGTACGACAGATAACTACAAAAAATAATGCGTTCTCTGTATTCAACGATTATAGGTGTACATGCTCCTCTTTTATCTTTCAACTTTTCCTACTACACTTACGTCGCACAGACAATTATTAAGGACCGCTGTTAACAATCATTTATTAAAAATGCTCCTAAAATCTGTTGGCCGTATACCCGTGTCCGCGCACTTTAACCAATTTGTACCAAATTTGGTCTTGGTATACATGTACCTTATAAGGAGGTCATAAATCCCTTTAAGTTTTAAGCCCTCCAAGTTCATCCCCCTACGGATTATGTGGTCAAAAATCATGGAAAACCATATACATACGTTTACTGAATTGCACAAAACTTGGTGCATCCTCCAGTACCATTTTACTCCCCTAGGGTGGTTTTCCCCGGGGAAAAAAATCAAACTTCAACTAATTTTCTCCCAAACGTAAATATTATATCATAATTAATTAATTAATAAGATAATATATTTACAGTAATAATATTAATATTAAGTTTTATCGGTCCTTAATTTAAGCTTTAATAGGGTTTATTGTTGTATGTATTATTATGTATTTCCAACACCAAAATACAATACGCAATATAATGATGATACTGTTTTTTCTCCTATTCATGGTTTTGTTCGCTATAATGGTTTAGCTTTCTTACTTTCTTTGAGGTTGTCTGTGTCTTGTTTGTCTTCATACTTTTCCTCTTCCTAGAATCACAGCGACTCGACTACTTGCTGTGTGTAGTAGTGATATCGACATGGACAGAGAGTGTGATAGAAAGAGTCTGTAAGTGGTATGTGGTCATAAAAGACGTATACCCGCATCCTACTCTTAAGAAATAAAAAGATGTACACAAAGCGGGATAAAAGAGAAAAGTCGGAAGAATGAAATAAGACGAGCATCCGTCCACATCCGTGTGGTCCATGGTCTGACTATGTATTCAAATGAAGTTGAGTGGGAAACGGAGACGAGTGAGAGACAAGACAGCAAGACAACAGAGCGTAGTAATATAATATGCAATAATAGGGCTCTCATCAAACAAAAAAGGCAACAACCCTTTCCACTTCCTTCTAAACGCAATTTTTCTCACAATAGGGAAACATCAACGTGATTACCATAAATAAATAATAATAGTACATAAGAACAACACAGGTATATACCTACCTATATAAATATAGGCTAGTGCAAAATATTTACACCGCGTTATATACATACCTGCAAGTACATGCATATACCTATATCCCTTTTGTGTCTTATCGTTTGTGCCTACAATCTACTATTTACTTCCATTATGTGCAAATCCATTATCTTACGTAACAAAAAGAACTACTCTTTGCAGAGAACTTACTGTGATCTCCACATTTTGCTTTTCTCTTCCGCTGTTATTTTACCACTATTTTGGAACTCTTGTAGACAAAGGACGGGTATCCCAAGAAAGATCCACAAGGAAGTCCACCACATTTTGTTGTTGACCAAAGTAGAAAAAGGAGAAGATATGAAGAAGACGATGATGAGAAAAGTTTCTCCTGGAGAGTGGTAGTATTACGTTACTACACGTTTTAGAAGATACATATAAGTAGTGAAATGGAAGATATATATTATTATTATTAGTAGTAGTAGTAGTTATATGGATTCAAGTCAGCAGCAAAAACACTAGCCACTACGAAACCGTCATCCCACAACATTTCACTTGAACTAGTAGCAGCAGTAGCAGCCTTACACATTGTTTTATCAGACGTTTCTCTTAATATTTCCAGTGCTGGGAAAAGGATAGGATTGATCTATATAATTGATCCTTGTGCATCTATACAACACCGCATTCATTCCATTTTATATACCTTCATTTATAGTTTCACCAGCACACAAGCTTCGTTCAGAAAAAAAAACTTGGTTGTTGTGATGATAATGATGGTGATGTAGGTCCAAATAAAGTAGTCGTTGTAGTAGTAGCGGTGCAGCAGTGATGACGGCGGAAGCATCAGCAGCACTAGTGGCTGTTATAGACATACAAAGGTCAAAACCCTTTTCGCTTCCTCTTTCCCTAAATGTTCATATGTGTGTGTGCAAAATGCTTAAATCCATACCTTTCGCTAGTCACTAGAAGTTCAAAAGGTCAAAACTGTCGGAATGTCTAGCGTCGACTGCTCTAACAACGTCGACCAATTCACTATATTGCTTTGCTGCCAAACTACCTTCTTTTTTTTACGCTGATGAAGGAATAAGATATAGCAAATAGATATAACTCTAAGTTTTATATATCCATAATAAAAAATGAACTTTTACTTTTGCGGTAATGTAACTCTCAACTTTTTCACAGCAGCAATGGCATGTCAGAGAAAGGCTAAAGCACGTGTGTACACGTCCTTTTTTGTGTTTGATGGACAAAGAAGATGAAATAATTTTTGATGTTCTCCTAACTTTTAAATTGTGCCCTATAGAAAAATTTCACCATACTTGTTAGGCTCTTGCAAGACTATACACACATTCACATCACCATCACCCATTATTATTTCTCAGTAGATTCTTCTTATTACATTCTAGAGATAAAAAAAATGTGTGTGTTTGTGTATATATTTGTGTGTGTACCTTTCTTTCTATCTACTTCTCACTTTACACAGCAGCGGAGCTGCTGTCAGCACAGTAGAGCAATTTGGTTTTTTGTCATTCTCACTTCACTTTTTTCAACTCCATTCCCTGTTTTCCTATTTTGTGCGTATATTGTAGTGAACTAACCTATTATTAAATGAAATCGAGAATACAAAAGGAAACAGATGTGGGCAGATAGTCAAGTTGTATCGGGAAAATATATGTAACAGTCATCATGTATTTTTTCTTTATATTTCTCAAGTAATTAAGCCCGATTTTTTCCTTGTGTGGCAGTTGTTATTGTAGGTGGTCTGGAGAAGAATGACGATCTTTGCAAATTGTTAATGTGCAAGTAGTAGGATGATTTGTTTAGGAAAAACTCCATAATGGTTGGTTGTTGCGGCAGTGGCGATGATGGAAATGGGGAAGTTTTTTGCGTTGACTTCTGTTTTTAACGTTGGCAGTGGAAAGAAAAAGTAATGCGAAGAATGAAAGGACGACGAAGAAGATGGTATGAAAGTTGATGTGTCTGTAATAATGTTATCGGTAACAGTAAACATCGCTATCGTGTTTTTCTTTATATCCTGAATAAATACGTACTATTTCCTTTGTATGGCTTTTTTTGTTGCTGATAAAAACAAAAGCAGGAGTGGAGTTGACATCTGGTACTTTACTTCAGTGGACGTGCGTTTTAATTTCCCCTCTGATGATTGGTTCTACTTTTTGACCCAAATATTATACTCCTTGCCTTGCACACAAACTGTCGCCAATGTCGTCAATCATATTATCACTGCGTAGCTTATCTAATCTTATAATGTATTTATAACGGACGATATTGTCATGAAGCTAATTAACCGGCTATTATATGGTTTCCAATTTCGTATTACAACGAAATGTCCCAGTGCTCTCCGTCTTCATTGTAGCAGAAGGTGAAGCTGTACAAGCGATTCAATTATCGCCGGTCACGTCTCACGTCCACTGACGTTTACCAATGCGCATTATGTGTTTTTAACAAACACTCATCACTTTCACTTTTCATTGTCTGCCATTTTTTGTATCCATTATACACACAAAGGCAACACACGACAAAATGCTTTTTTCAGTGACTTAAAAAACAAATCGAATCACTAATGCTTTCGTTTGTTTGCCAAACAAACTATGAAACTTATGTACGACACGAGTTTCCCTGTTTCTTGACTGTTGTTTAAAATTATTAATTTGTTTTTCACTTCCGGTACTGTCATATTTCATTCAGCATAACCTTATTGCTATTCGGTTCTATTAGGACATTGAACGCAGAGAAAGTACATCTACACAAACTTACACTCAGACAAACAAATAGGCATGCAATTTCTTTATTTTTGACACACCTCCTCCTCGTCTCTATACCACTTTCACTCAGTTTTCAGCCTTGCTTGTTTACATGATCTTTACATGCAAAACTGTTTGTGCCTAAAATACCGACTTATACTTTTGGTCAGTTCAATGCAATAACTTGTATGCCGTCCTACATATTTCTTTTCACACTCATTTTAATACTATCGTCCGCATCAAACAGATAAGAAGCTTATCACTCTCTAAATAAAATATGTTGCGATTGCTTGAGAAGCCAAAAAAGTAATCTTCTCAAAATATTGTATATTTCTATTTTATTTTTTTAAATGCACAATAGACTACTCTTACGTTTTGTTCCTCGTCCTTCCACTGCTCAATCGAATGCCAAAAAATGGGCAAAAGGACATTTAAAAAATACCGACTATTTTTCTTTTTCTTTCTCTCTCTTTTTTTATTTTTTTTGATAAAGTCGATATTAGTAAAGAACCATACCTCTCTCAAAAAGCAGCAGCCAAAGAGGGAACGAATGCACACACTTTTTTTTGAAAAAAAAATCTAAGAAAAGACGGGCAGTAACTTTACCGCTGTGTGTGTGTGGGAGCTGCCTCTGATGCTGACTGCTACTGCTGCACTGCCACCGAACTGACAATGCTAATGTTAAAATAAAAATAACTAGCTAGGTTTTTGGACGATAGACTGAGAAAATAGAGGATTGCATATATAGTGAACGGTCGAGTTGAAACTTGAAATAGTGGAGTAGGAGGAAAATTTCTTGTAACTTTTTCTCTCGCTCATCCTGTTATACTACAGCATAGGAGCAGAAGAGTCTAAAAACGTGGTAGCAGTCCACCAACATTCAACCAACCAAAGTTGACTGACTTGACTGAAAGGAAAAAGGGAGAGAGAGAGAGAGAGAGAGAGAAAGAGAACAAACTTTATTTTACTTTAAAACGTGCATGCACGTTATTCCTGGATATTACTTTTGCTCTGTTCTGAACACAAACACACCACCACCAATGCCATACATATACACACACATGAGAGAGCAAAAGCAGTTTTTCTTTCGATCTCACTCAGCACGGCCCTTTTGTATCGATCAACGGTTGGAAAACGAGCGTTCCGTCCTCAAGCAGTACCAAAACACAAATGAAAGCATCCAAGCTTGATGCGGACTTTTCCTCTAGCAAGTGTGTATGCGTTGTGTTGCTATACTGTTTTTTTTTCTCTGTAGAGAACTGTATTCTATGAACACTACGACATGCTTAGCTTTTGTATGTATAATTTTCTTGCTAGCTATACATTTGCTGTTTATGAGAATGAGGAAGAGTCTTGCTGCTTGTTACGATACGACACAACGAACCAACTTCTAAACTTTTTTTTATATATATATAATATTTTCTCCTTTTTTCTTGTAAGTTTGAAATCATTCAAGCCACTGTTTTAGGGCAGACTAGTGTAAAAATAATAGTCTTTTTGCTGTTTTTGCTTTTATCATACAAAAATATATATTATTAGATGCCTTTGGTGTATGTATATATCCACCTATATACATCCTACTTTGATTAAGGGTATGGCGTGTGAAATGTGCAATAGAAAGATATCTAGGTATACGTTGCAAGTATGTATGTATGTTTTTATACCGTACAAAACTATTCTTCTATTTTAGAAGAAAGTAGCAGGGCTTTCCCATTTTTTTTTTCACTCTTTCTCTCATTCTCTCTACCTCTTCCTTGTCTTGTTATTGTGCATGTGCTGCTGTGTGTGCATAATGATAATGCATAGGAAAAACTATAATATTATACACTTATGGCTTTTTGTAGATGGTTTAACACGCACCACCACTACCGCCACAACTCATGCTGTCTCAAAGTTGTAATCATGCGGCAAGCTAAACTAAGCTATATAATATTATTTATATGATGAAAATGTCCTAACAAGTTTTTCCTTTTTCTGCCTATATGCTTTGTATACATCTGTAAGGCATAACCCAAACACGGAACAATTATGTGTTTAAAATAAGAATATACTACTCGTTATATTATTTAAAAAAAATATAATAAAAGGATGGGAACAGTGAAAGCTCTGTACTCACAGTTATTCCTATTTTCCTTTTCTCACACACAAGCTACCATCCTTTCTCAGTTTGCAAGCCAAAGTTATCTAAATACCTATATATATGTACTGAACCTACACACTTGAATTTGTAATGTGAGCTGTCGTGTGTGTGTGAGGATGTGCAATATGTGTGATATATGTGTGTATGCATTATTTCTGTTTTGATTCGCATTCTAAACGTGTTTCTATCCCGTTCAGCCCTTTTCTTACGAAAAAAGGGAAACACACGAGCATGATGATCAGGATATAAGCCGTATAATATAATGCGTTGTATAGCTAACGCTGCATGTATGTTTACAAACTATGCATACAAAACCCCAATGCAATAATATTCTATAGTCTAAATAGCTAGGCTATAGCTGAGCATATCTATATGTTTATTTCGCTGCTGCTGCAACCCGACTCAACTTTTCACTATCAACAATCACCGCCACTGCTATTATACATTTTGCTTTCTCCCATTCTATCAAAAGCTTGTAGATATAATAAGCTGGGTAGCACATGCAAATATATATACACATAAATACCATACACACACTCCATGTCAGAAACAGTGTTGTGTAGATACATGGAATTCAACATTCGAAGTCGCGCATCAGCATCGTCATATTATATAGTCATGTCAAGCAAGGAAGCTTACTACACGTTCAACGTTCACTCTTTCCCTTCCTCACTCCAAGTTGAGTCAGTCAGCAAAAAGTTGGCCTAGTACTTGTACGAGAGTGCCACCAAACCTATATATAGTTTCAACAGAAGTAGCAGCAGCAGCATTATATTTTCCAGGCTATTCTAAATATACATACCACTTATATAGCATCTCTATATACATATTATTATTATCATCCTGTATTATTACATAAGAGAAGCAGCAGAAGGGACTATACCAACTCCAGTGTTTTATGGTAAATACACATACATACATGCATACCTGCATAATATATAGCAAAGTTTACTCTGAATATCATCATGCCATTATATATACATACCAAAAAAACTTTCTAAAAGGAGAATAGAAAAATAGCTTGGTATAAGTTTGCTAAAAAGGATCAATAAAGCCCTTTATACACTGTGTTGGTTGTTTATATATATAGCTCATCTAAAAGTATATACATCCAAAAGGTTTTTACATTATTACATAGGTACATATGTACATAGTATTTACGTAGGTACTAGCACGTTTTTGACGTTGCAACTACTACTTCTACAACTTTTGTGCAGACGCAGCAGCAGCAGCAGCAGCAGAGTTCAGAGAAAGGAAGCAGGCATACACGGCACCAACGGAAAATGCATGTATAAAGGAACTACTACCCAAAATAGAAAAAGGATTTTCATTCACTTTCTCTTCTTCTCCACACTCTACTTTCATTCTATCACAACACAAGACACAGTGTGGTCCTTTTTCTTCCAAGTCATTTTGGGGGTACTCTTTCTACCACTACTACCATCACCACCACTACCAAATACCAAAAATAGGCATTGCAAAGTCGTCTTCGTTCCCATCCCAGT
Organism: Zhuqinia jingwanae; assembly: GCA_027744095.1. Classification (NCBI taxonomy): domain Eukaryota; kingdom Metazoa; phylum Arthropoda; class Collembola; order Entomobryomorpha; family Paronellidae; genus Zhuqinia; species Zhuqinia jingwanae. The sequence continues at coordinate 2,961 of JAHZNC010005200.1, read as the reverse complement.
GTGTGGTGTGGTGGTGATGATGATGGCGTGATGGTGCGATGCGATGCGACAGTGTGCAATAAACCAGCAGTACCTTGTACTTCTCCTCACATTCTCTGTATATAGCAATTTCTCTTTCCATCTTTTAATACGCGCATTACAACGTGGTTGTAGTGACAACAAAACGTACTGTTGTTGTAACAATGTACTGCAAGACCTCAAAATAGCCAACACATTTTCTGCAAAAGTACCGATATCCATATTTTCTCACATGTCAAGACAACTCTAAACAAACACACAAAAGCACTGCATTTACATTACAGGCGTAGATATTCCTTGAGGTTCAGGAAACCTTTTCTTCTTCTTTTGTGGCAACAATGCTGCGTGTCATTGAAATACAGGATTACTTTCTCTCTGTCTCTCTCTCTGTATGTGTGTGTATGTGACATGACATGATGACTGTGGTATATAGTGGGGCCTCCCTCTCTCCCTTTATGTATACTATGTGGACTCTTCAGTGGAGTAATAAAATCGAAAAGAGAGAAAAAAAACTTACTTTTTTTGTCAAGCTGTCACTCCTGGAAATAGCTAAGTATAATATGGAAATACTATCACCACCGCATTTCATTTCATTTTGTGTATACATATATGGAATACCTCATGAATAAGTATAAAAAAGAAGTCATAGTCAAACCCAGTCAGACCATAGTCGATTCAAACACGTTTGTTTGAATCGACGATAACGACAACAAAGCTTTTTCCCCAATTTTTTTTTCACTCATTGCGTGCAAGCATGTGTGTGTAGGTAGGTACTAAGGTATGTATGAATGTGTCAGCAACAATGTACTATGTTGGTAGGGATAAGAGTCAATGTTGCTGATATATGTTGTGTTTGTGAGAGTGAAATAGAAGGAGAAATCTCGATTTTCACGAGGATTCTGATATTGTCGTCGTTGGAAAATACGATTGTGCATTGATATGTATACATAAGCACAGCAACAACACGTCATTTCTTCAATTCATTTCTTTATACCCGTACGTACCCTACTTGTATCTATATTAATATATGTATATATATTTGGGTTGAGATTATGCAGTTTCAACGAAAAGAATAATTTTTTGTCAAGTACCCTCAATTTTTCTTCTTTTGTGTTGAATATTGCAAGTTTTTGAGATTGAGAGTACAAAGGCGTATATATACGTACTTGAGTTGAGTTGCATTATTTCCAACATCACATCTAGAAACATAATAGATAGGTATGTCTACATAGACAGCTAGTAAAAAAAGAGTGCCGGTTGTAGAAAAAATATATTGTGCATAATAGTATGTAACCGAAGAACGATAGTTCTAACAACAATTGTATATAAAATGATGGTACTTTTGTTATGGCGTAGATGCTGGCTGGCTGAATGGATTGTGTGAACGGTGCAGAGGAATGATGTAACATGTAACAACAGCAGCGTGTATATGTATATGTATAGGTACATACGTGTGTAAGGATTTGGGTTCACTCGTTATTGTTTAAGGAAGCAGGAAGCGAGGAATGAAACGAGAATTGGGATTTTGTGAAGCTTTAATGTGGAAAACGTTGTGTACTTACGTAACAGCATATAGCAGCAGTAGTGAAAGTTTTTCTTTGAAAGGCAATATGCTTATGTAATAATAGGTATATGTAATGCAATGTTTTGTTGTGGAAGGCAAGCTGCGATTCTCTGCTGCTTCCGCTGCTCAAACGAACTCAAGCGAATAAGAAAAGTTGTATAATGCTCACATATATATGTGCATGACGTACTTACACACATTGTATTGTTGTTGTGAACGACTGGCTGGAGGCGAGAACAGGCAGTAAGAGGAAGGCAGTAGGTAATTCTCATATATCAAGTAATGTAACAACATCATGCTAATATGTATAACGCGTGTGTGCATGTATAGCTATATAAGATGAGGTTATGGGGAAAAAAGAAAAAAAAGGAGCACTTGACTACTTTGATACAATAGAGTACTATTTAAGTATTTATATTTTTATAGAAAAAAAAACTTATTAGGTAGGTTCATATATAAGAATGTAGTATAGCTTAGCATGTGAGTTGTGAAAGCAGTAGTAGCTTTTGCATACCTATGTTATTAATGCATACAGTCAAGTCAAAACACACGAAAGAGCTCTTGCTTTCGTATTTCGTATGTGAGCAGTTATAAACGAAGGTATTTATGCATGTGTTTGTGGAAATTGAGGGGAGAAAGTAGTAGCAATTATACCACATAAACATACTCGAGCACAAAGACTCGACCATTGTTGAAGGTAACTTGCTGCTGAAATGTACTAAAATATTCCGGGTATAGTCATCGTCATCGTCATCATCATTCTCGTGACTCATGTGAAAGCCAACCAACCAAATTTCCATAATATTGTTGTTGTACACACTGTTGCGGTACTTGTTTCATTGAAAGTGTAATTTAACAACATTCAGCATTGCCACATGCTCACGCAAGGATTTCATTTCATAAATACATACATACATACATGCGTGTGTGTGTCGACATACTATTATTTTAGCATGCAACTTTTTTACTTTTTATAAAAAAAGAGAGCTTTCACTTTGGAATTTTCCTGCTCGACTCTCGTTTCTTTTAACGAGATTTTCGACCACCGACACGGGACAAAGAAGAAAAAATGTCATGTTGAAAAAAACAAAGTAGTCTGAAATAGTTTTGCACAATTTTTCTGTGGGTACGCTTAAGTATGGTCATAAAACTGACAATGATTGTGTGGTGTGTGTGTATTATAACACGGCATACAGCATGTTGTATGGGGTGGTATGTATCATACCTTTTTGTGTCATACTTTTGTTAGTACAACAATGCATTATTACGCAGTGCACACCACAACCCCACGTTACTTTCTCTTTCACAATTATTAAGTTTAGTTATTAAATTACCAACATGAGTAGAGCGAGTGCATTGTGTATCATGATGACAATGAT
>JAHZNC010005199.1:0-15172 GCA_027744095.1 Zhuqinia jingwanae | reverse complement strand
GTACTATTACGAGAATTAATTTCCAAAAAAAAAAAAAGTTTCCACTTCCCAACACAATACATATCAAAGCAAATACATTCAAGAGAGTTACGGAAATTGGTAATAATAACTCAAGTGCAGCAAGTGCAAAACTGAATATTTCAGATTGGCTTAATAAAGGAATATAAGTTTTTAAAGTGATAAAGACAAACCAAATTGAAACGGGTACAATTTTTTTTTTGAGACTGATACTTGTTGGCAGACTTTTAATAAAGTTATATTTAAAAACAACAACTTGTTGTTTCGAGTTTTTTGAAATTCCTTATTCCAATATATAGTCCATTTCCCACAATGTGCTTGGATTTTGACGATTTAGTTGAGTGTGCTTTGTGCACTGCGTGTCTGTACCTGTGCTGCTCCTGTTGCAGTAAGAAAACCCACATTTGTTTTTTTCAATTTATTTTAACGAGTAATTAAACTTGAGTAATAACCATTGCATTATTTCTATTCCTTTAGTGGACAAGCCACGAGGACAAACCACAGTAATTCAACAGCAGCCTCCCATCGTATATCAGCCCCAACCTGGAGGATATTATCCTCCTGGTGGGGCGTATCCACAACAGTATCCCCCTGGGCCATATGCACCAGGGCCACCAGGGGGAAATCCTTACCAACAACAACAACAACAACCTTATCCTCAACAACCTTATCCCCAACAAGGTCCTCCACAACAAGGAATGGGATATCCGCCACCACCATATAATGCAAGTGGACCTTATCCACCCCAGCAACAGCAACCTTACGCACAACAACCACCCTACAATTATCCAGGGGGTGCTCAAAAATACTAAAGCAATTTCTGAGGAGCTCATCATCTAAAGTTTATTAACATTTTACATCAACTGTATAGTAATGATTTGCAGCGTTAATTAAACTAACAATATTTTGAATCAGTGAACCACATAATTCCTATATATATATCACAATGAATGGAAATTGAATATTATACTATCTCAAGTCTATATAACCTTACCCAATTGTAGTATGAATACTTTACGTATGTTTTAACCTGTAATCATAAAGTAGTGCAGTATCAGTAGCATTTTTCACCCTGGAACACTTGGGTTTTTTGTTGTTGTTGTTGTATGTTGTATACATATGAAATCGGCTTTCTTGATAATAGAAAAGCTGTGGTCCAGAAGTCAGCGAAGAGTGTGGTCCAATCCAATTCTTCATATTTATATATATGTACATGTATGATAAGTGACTTTTAAATTCATGTTACAAAGTTATCATTGATGTGATCATTGTAAGAGTTTTGACCAACAACGTAAAATGTTTTGAGCTTGTAAATTTATAAAATGCATGAAATATATTTAAAAAATTATGTGTACAAATTGTTGAATGATATATAATATGTCATGTGTATATATTATGTACGTGTCTAAACGTAAATTATGAGGACTACTTTAAAAGGTTGGTCGTCCCATATTATATATACGAATAAACTACATAATTATAATTGAATCCCCATTTTTTTAATGAACGGTATTTTTGATGGATATTTATCCTAAAATATATGGAAATTTAAAGTGCAGCAGTAAAGAAAAAATTAATGTAGCTTGATATTATTTGAATGTAGTCTATCCCAAATTAAATTCGATGGAAAGACTAAATAAAATTGAATAGAAATTGAAGTTGACACATATTATGAGGTTGTGAGAAAGTCAACTGCAGACTGCAGTACATTGTTGAGTGTAATTGAGTAAATGGTGCCATTTTACTTCACCTCGCAGTTTCGATAACTTATATGTACTTTTAGCTTTTATCATAAACTTCCTAACTTCTTAACCTTTATAATACTTGAAATGTAAAAGTATATGTGTTGTATATTTCTTTATTGAATGAAATATTATACCAATATACATATTATTTTAATTATGCGTAAACGACGGATTTTTAATTTTTTGTTTGAGTTTTAAAATGTAAATACATACCTATACAAACCTATTATACTATGAGAATTCAATAATAAGCCTTACTTCAAATAAAAACATTCAGCGTATACGTAAACTTGTTCAATATTTTATTTTTTTAAGCACATTTTGTAGCACAATAATATATATGTATTTTTATATCGTTCTCAAAAAGTTAAAAAGGACAAACAGTGAAACACGATTTTCACTGTTTTATAAAAGTACAAAATCACCATTTATCATTACTCCTTGTAATGATTCAACTTCAATACTTCAAATGTAAATTGTAGTATATTGGAGTCTATACACACTATATATATATATATATTCTATATACATTCATGTCACATTTCTGTTAATTAACACTGAAAAGAAGAAAAAAAAATAGTAGGACAAGTACAAAAGAATATAATATATTAACATAGAGAAAAGGAAATCCAATGTACCGAGAGCGTTAATTGTGAATATAATAATAATTGTTGTAACTATTTACAATTTTTCCTTAAATCCTCCCTTCTTTTACGGCGGGCGAGTGGTCTACTTTGACTATAATTATTTTTCGTGGAAATTGTGATTGTGCGGGGACAGTGTGTAGCAAGTCTTAATACAAATTATACGTCGATTTTAAAATAAAATATATATTTACATATTTCACTATTCAAAATTCTAATGACCAGCGTTTACTATTTTAAATACATTGTTATTATGATGACTCATGCAGTACACTACACACATTTTCTCAAAATACTACTTATACACGCAGTACTTTTTTCCCATTTGTTTAGTATCTACGTTTCTTCACTTTTGTATATAAATTTTTCTAAAAATGTTGGATCCTTTAACTTTTACACAGATAAATCAAGAAATAGTAGTGGAGATTTATAATGGTTTTTCATTATGTAAATTCAATCAAGAAGTTAAACAAAATATTATAAAAGATATAAAATATATATTTTTACAATCGTTTCTTATCAATATCCTCTGTAACTGCAGTGGCTGCATTAGAAAATCTGGACACCAAATCGGCCACTCTTCCAATAGGTGTTGTAATTACTGGGGAATCATCAGAGTCTCCATCGAATTTTTTGTTGAGCATACAGTCTTTCAAATCTTTGATAAGGGCAGAGTGTCGACGAACAGACTCCTTTGCTGATGCATGGAATCCTCTTAGCCTGGCCATCAAGAGATGAGCTCTGGCTTGAAATACTTCAAAACTTTCCCTGTACTGGGACTCCTTTAATCTGTCTTGTAGCTTTTCAAGTAGTTCCAAAACTTGTGGTTTCACAATAGGCCATCCAAATTTATATGTGCAGTAGAGGACAACGACACTCGACACTGTGATGCCTAAAACGATGGCCGCAAAGAAAGCGATGACGTCAAGAGAGAAGTACTGAACAAAAGTTAAGTGGCGACTGGAAAGCTTCAGATGCTCAGCTCCTTTGTGCCTCATGATATACTCGATAAAGTTCAGGACTCTGTCAAGTGGTGGCTCGGACACGTCCCTCATTAAATGGGAGAGCTTTTCAATATTTGTCTTGTAAGTGGAGTTTGACAGCACTTCAGAGATATGATCGTAAATTTCGTCGGCAGTTGCAGTGTCCTTATTGAAACCGACGGCAATGCCCTTTTCTTTCATTTTGATCAAGGCGTCACCTTGGTCAATGAAGATGGGCATGCCCACCATTGGCACAGCAAAATAAATGGCTTCCATTACACCGTGAAGTCCGCAGTGTGTCACGAATACTTTGGTTTTAGGGTGCGCTAAAATTGAAGAAACAAAATGTGTTAGTATCAGTATTCGTAAAGAATGCATGTTATGCACATCAATTCTATTACAACAATTATATACGTATGAAATCAGTGTAGTGGGGAGTGAAGTATTATTGCATAGTACCTAATACATCTTGTTGTGGAATCCATTGAAGCACTTTAACATTCGGGGGTACATAGTCAATTGGCCCCTCAAATTTCACAAGAAACTTTTGAGGAAACCGACTGAAAGCTTCCATAAACGCGTTGACTAGTCTTTTTGGAACAACTTGTGGCTTAAAGATAAAGCCCATAGTAAGAAGGACTACGCCATGCTCACCAGAGCTTTGCATCCAATCCTCAATTTCCTGTCAAATTAGACATGTATATACACATTTACATATTATTATTAAGTATTTAGTTTTATCCTATAGCAAATCCAGTCATTCCGCGTGATATGCATTTTTAGAATTTCTACAAGATCCAATATTCCAACAGCAAACTGTACCTTAGGTAGTGGTCTAGGTTCCCGAATCTGCATTCCTCCAACATTAATGAATGTGGGTGGGAGCAATCTCGGATAATCTAGAGCATAGTCAGTGTTAATCAACATTCCATTCATGTCCTTAAGCAAATCATATGGATGGGGAGAACCGGGCAAATATTTTTGCAGGGATTGATTAATATTCCAGCACTGCAGCCAAACAACAAAATGACTTCCCAACTTCATCACAAAGTTGTACACCCTCTCAAAAAAAGTCATTTCGTGAGTTAGCCGAGACATGAATGCAGGGATATGTGAGGATGGCAGAAATGCAGTTGTCCAGTCAGCTTCCCCAGAAGAAAATGGGAAAGCCCAGTAGCCAACTGAAGGAACTTTAAGATGATGCAAAAGTGCAAGACCACATTCATTGTACAAAATATCAATAATGGCAACGTCATATTTTTCCTCTTGCAGTTGGCTGATAAGTTCTGTGTTGCTGAGTAGATCATCGCAATGTTTTTTAATCAAAGGGAAAGCTTCTCCAGCCGTTTCCACTACTGACTTATAAGACAGTCCAGAGTTCCACAAAATATCGTACGGAACCTGCGTATATATTTTATCACAGACATTTAAAAAAATCCAGTTATTACATTATTAATTTTTATTTTTCTTATTATTATTATTAAAATGAGTCATTATTCCATTTTATTAATTCTCTAGTAACATTTTACCTTGAAAGCAGCTTGCTTTTCCTGTGTCAAAAATGTCCACCTCCCATCCGCATTGTCTACACTTAGCAATGTTTCCGTAATATTTGGATTATTCACTGTCGGAAAGTAATGTTCATCTCTCCATCTCACTATGTGAATTTGATGGCCACGCGTGGTCAGCGAGTCTGCCACCGTTCTCAGAGTCAATACATGAGAACCAGTGTACATGGGATGAACTATCAATATCTTCCCAGCCTCACTCCACTCAATCCCATAACTTAAAAACAATGTGAATATCACCACAAGTTTTGATACTGACCAGTTCCAATGACTCAATCTACTGGAATTAACATTGTTGATGGTGCTGCAAATTTGATTTTGACCTCTGTTTGATTTGGCGAATATTTTCGCAGACACATCTAAAAGTTGTGGTTCCATTTTAAAATTTCGAAGAAAAAAATTCTACACGTTCACATAAATTAGCCAATTAGAATGTGCGCAGAGAAAAGAGGAGAAAAACGGTTGGGATCAATCATCCAAAGTAGAAAAAGGGGTTGATTCCGCCGTTAAAACTGATAAAAAATGGTAATGGTGTGCACAATCTCACTTTTTAAGAAAATTAAAAAAAATATTGTAGCGAAGCACTTATCATCATTCTGATTTCGTTCACATTTTACTACCACTTTGTTAAAAATTAAAATACACTTTTTAAAAAATAAAAGAATTACAAGATGTACACAGGAGACATTAAAAAGTGTGATGTAAAAGGACAAGGTTTATAGCTGTGGGGTCAGATGCTCAGTCAGTATCCATTGCTGGTTGAGAATGAAAGAGAAAACCCTTTTTTAACGTTGTTAACCATTCCTCATCACACAACGCGCATACCATTTTATTTTTTGGTGATAGTACTGGTAGCAAAAGTTACGATTTATCCTCTGTCATGTATTAAGCGCTAATCGTTGCAAGAATGCATGAAATGCTTTCTTGACTTGACCGTTTAATAGCGTAAGTGTATAGTAAGCAGCAGCAGCAGCAGCAGTCGAACCTCTCAACGCAGCGTTTAAGTTACTACCTTAAAGATTAAGGAGTACTATCGCAATGATAAATATTATTATGACTATGTTTTGGGCTGCCAGTGCTGCCCCTACTATTATCATCACGCGCGTAAGTACTACTAAAATACATAAATACATAAGCAGACTTGTTGTAGTCCCTTCGTTAGTGGTTAAAAAAAGTATTTTAGATTGCAAATTACAACAATCGGCAACATTTAGCACCTGCTGGTCTGTATGATTTCGATTTCGCGTCAGTCAGATTGCATGCATATTATATACGTGCATGATAATATGTTTGCTTTTTTCATAAACGAAAACGGATATCAAGCCTTTTTTTGCATCCTAGACCTTTTAAATATTATATATGATATATTGTGTGTGTACGTCATTTGAAAGTCCTGTTTATACATTTAACTGATAAGTGAAAAGTTACTGACAAACATGTATACTATATGGTAAATACATTTAAATTGTTCGCCGTATACTAGAATACCTATCTGTGGTACCTAAGCATGTACATTACATATGCATGTTGCAAGTATTGATCATGATCATGTAAGCATGAGAAGATGCGGCAGTTAAATCATTTTCTTGCGATATTGTTAAGTTACAGTTATTTTTCAATAATACTTTGATGAACAATCAGATTTGTACTTGCATGATTATAGTGCATGCATTCTGTAGAATACAAACATTATGAATGTATTACACTTGCTCTTTCTTTTGTGTGTGTGTGTGTGTTATTCATCGCATCTTGCAAAACAAAATATCATCTCATCTCATGTGTGCATACATACCTTCAAATTCATGACAGAGGGCCCTTCTCTAGCCTCTTTATGTTGTTTCACAGTAAAGATAAAATCTGGGTCAGTAGTGGTGGTAAGACTTGATGGTGAATGGTAGTGTGAGTTAAAGTTATGCCGCAACTTTTAGCGTTTACAATTTACAATAACTTGCATAGCCACTCTGTTGAAATACGCTCGAGAACAGCACATGCTACTGAAAGGGGTACAATGTTACTACATGCATACTACATGCACGTTTCTGCATCTTAATACTGTCAAGATATTTTGGGAGTTGATAAAGTACTTACTGGGGGGATTGTACAATATAGGTACGTACTAGTACCTATAGTACCCACTGGGGTAAACGTTAATACTGGCTCGTTGTCAGCTTAAAAAAGTTTGTGCATTTGGCAAAATATGTAATGCTTGCCATTATTATTGTCAGTACAAACGATGCAGTGTTTGCAAGTTTGATTTGCGTTTCACCTGTTTCGTTGCTTGCTGTTGTGCTGTTATTATAAATGTATTACTATTGTTACTGTGCGTATCTTTTGAACCATGACTTTGTATTTACGAACAGTGAAGGAACTCTATGAATGCTTTGAGCAACTATAAAACTATAATAAATGTACTAGGCGTACTGAATATTAGCAAATTAGTAATATCTGTTTATTACCAAAAAGAATTTTTACATTGTGATAGGGGGAGCGGATCAGAACGAACAATATTGTCTTCATTCATCTTGCAGAGCTATGTATCAACTATCAACATAATAAAGTAGTGCCAAATTTGGCTTTGCGTGCTAGGCCTCTTGTCTTTGCAATGGCTGCAACAAATGGCACTGCAAAACTCTCTCCCCCAAACCCGATGCTTATTAGCAAGCTGAATCTCATTAAAATAAAATTATGTTAAACAAAGCACAAGAATGAAATCCGACAATATGGTCACACGATCATGATCAGCCATATATAAAACATGATCAGCCATATTCTTTTGTCTATGTGATCAGCAGCATCAAATAAGAGACATGCGTTAAAACTAGCATAAAGTCTCCTTGGATATTTCCTCATCATCTTATTATTAGTATTATCATCGATCTCTTCGGTAACGTGCCTTGTTTTTAGTGCATATCACAATACCTATATGCATGATTGCAACTAATTCAGCATTAAACTAATTTGCTTATCAACCCGACTGAATATTACTATTTTCCTAATACCTATCCAAACTTAAATAAACCATAATGAATGAGTTTAGTAAATTAAATAAGTTACTGACATGCATGTACATAGATGCTTCATAATGGTACTAAAAATTCTATCAAAATGTCTTTTAGCAGTAAATAAATTTGTAGTATGTATGCCACAGCAATTTGTTACAGGCATTCCATCCACTATTTGTATGTGTGAAGTGTGTAGCTGCAATAATTGCATGAATGATTGAGCACGAGTTATCTGTAAAAGGATGTCCAAGATCAATGGAAGAAAACAATCAGCTTATTAGATTATGGTTAAGTGATAAGGTTTGTTTTGTTCTTGCTTGGAGTACGAGCATGGAAGGATGCTTTTCATTTGATCAAGCTCACCATCTTGTTACTTTCAAGTTTCAAGCATGAGTGACTGTGATCTGTGATGAGTGTCAAACGTTGTTTATTTGTATCCTTTCACCTTTCTGTTTGATGAAGACCACGAGATGACTAAAATGCATGCTTCCTTTTTTGGTACACAAAAACATTCAGTGTGAGCCTCACTGATGGCATAATGAATGATAATACAATTAATTTAATGCTTATTTGTAATTACATTACCACTTACTATTATTAGTATTAGTGTTGATGAAGTAATTCAACAGCATATTAAAAAACTATATACACATAATGACACAATGATTGTATCAAAAGGTTTGGCGTTCGCATTCGTCTTAAAGTTAATTATGCTTGTATGTTCCTACATAAAATACCTAACATAATGTAACAGGTTTAAACTAATTTGTAATCATTGTGTGATATTATAATACGTGAGGACTATACTTGATAAATAAATTAAACAGAGTAGAATGTAATTACAATGAAAATAACTACCATTTTGATATGTGATGTGATAACGTCTTGTTTACTAAGATGGTAAAATAAATTTGGTTCTATAACATATGAGGAATTGTTTCGCCATTACGTTGACTTGTATTATTATTGCTTGGTAGCTTCTTGATAGGATCCTAATCAAACTTCTAATACCTATTTTCATTCGTTCAGCCAGCAGGGATTTCCCTTTCTGGAGGTTTTGCAATCAAAAGATTTGTCATGATATGCCCCATTAAAATTAAAACACGTATCATAATTATTATTATTTCGTAACAAACAACTACAAACAAAATACCTACATAAATGGGCATATTGCTATTAGTACTAGTACCTAATAACCTTTCCATCTTACCACTACCACAACCAGAATTATATCGTGCGTAAATGTTTTGACAACTGTACGCATTAAGTTGAATCATTATTGCTTGACAATCGAGTGTTTATTTTGATCAAGCAGATCAAGCGAAATGATTAACCTTTTGTTACGTCGTATATCGTCAATCGTCATAGCTCACCCCACTTCGAGCGCCGACGTGCACATATACTTAGCACACAAACTAACAAATAAGTGTATAACTAGTTAATATAGTGTATATCAAATTAGATATAATATACGTAATAAGATTTTTTTAAGGTTAATGGCCTACTAATTGACTATTTTGGAGTGCTTTCTGGATTGAGACATTCCATGAAGCATGTGATAGTTGAAATAATTATTGTAACTTGGTCAATTATGGTATAGTCATGAACTTGACGGAATGGCAATAATATTTATGCCAACCTATACTGATAAATAAAAATAATCTATTTATCTCTGAAACACAAAACAAAAAAACAAAAAATCATTGTCGAATTTCGTTACATTATATTTTACTTTAGGAGAGATACAGATACTATTGATCCTCATTTTTGGCAAAATAGAAAAATTGCCCCTAATCTTTTGCGTACACACGGTTGACGTTGACACTGACACGGCCAGATTTTTGTAAATTGTTAGTCTGTCATTAAATTAACTATTTAATTTTCAAGTTCTCTTGTATGGCCATGATCATCAAAATCGACATTTTTTACAGTAATCCATCATGTCTCACAAGGCGGCACAGTATGCCGGGCATAGGTATCTAGAACAATGCAATGTGTTAAAGTTTTTTTTAATACAATTTTTGGTGTGAAGTGCAAGGCGCGACATTACACTGTGGAGTTGAAAGGGTTAAAAATGAGATACAATTGCATCAACTTGGATAATAAGTTAAGTAGGTTGGTAAAATTGGCATGCATATCTACTCACAACAACTTAGGCAACAAAGAAACAACCAAAAAATCAAAGAACGAGACACACCACTGCACTGCATTAAAAAGTGCATAGGCATAGGGCATCATTCACTGCTAGTCACTGTAGCATCTCTATAAATTGTGATGCAACAGTTTATTTTTCAGTTGAGAGCATATTATTTTGTATGTAGGACTATAAAAAACATGTTAAAATTATTAAGGATAGTGACGTAAGGTGCAATAGATAATAGAAGCATAGTTTGTTGGGCTTTATCCATTGGTTGGATGTAACAAGTACTACGATTATGATGATAATGATGACAACCAAACCATGTAAGCAGCGTTGACTTCAATTTTTTTTTAAATTTTTTAACATAAATAAACTATACGCAAACAACTCGTGTGTTGGTGTAAAAATTTGAAAAAGATTATTTACCAAACAATGCATGCAAATTATTCTACTAATATTTATGTTTAAATATTATTGCGCAAATATGGACATGTGCCGTGCTTCAGTCATCCTAAAATTCAAATTAAATAACTTTTGAAACCAGAAACGAGTGTGTTCAGTTTACTACTACTAATTTGATAAAAAAAATTGTCAGGAAAGAAACATGATTCTTTTTCAATGAAATTTTTTAATGCATTTTTAATTTTGATGATCTAAGCATGATTTTGAAGGCCAATAAAGTCTTTTCGAATATAATAACGACTTGCAAATTACTTGTTCCAAAAAAAAAACTCCAGATATATTGCGCATCCTAAAAGCTACATGCTATGTCTATTTTACATTCATAATGGTTCCCATATATTTTATTGCTTTCTTTATGCTTGTAATGAACGACACACGATAGCACTAAAACTAAGTAAATTAAGAAAAAAACGATTGTCCTCATTAAGAACATTTTATATTGAAGGTTTTATTTCTGAATAAATCCACAAGTACAGCGCTTTCATCTTTGTTACAGGAAGTTTTTTTTTGAATGACTTGCATTTTAGTATCTACTACCTACTCATTAAAACAACATTAAATGAAAATGCGAACAAAGCAATTTTTATTTAAATACTCTTTACGACGACAGGACATAATAGTAATGTTTTTGTTGAAGCACCTGCATTTTCTTAGCTGCTTGGATTTGGAACGGCAGGAGCCAGCTTGCACAAGATGGCAATTCCCATCCTAATCATCCTTGCAACCAACATGGGGCATCCTTTAGCAATAAACGCCTCTGCTGCCGATCTCATCTCTTGGAACACAATCCTTGTATGATGATTCCTTTTCGAAGCGTATCTCAAGTACAAGAAACGGTAGTAGACAAACAGGGCCACAACGGAGACAGTTCCTCTGAAGCAGTTAAGCAGGATAACACCCATCAATCCAACTTCAGCTGTTGCGGTTAACTTTAAGACCCATGGTGTCCGAGAAGTGCAAAAGTATAGAAATGATCCAAATCCAGAGAATTTTGCAGCGGGTCCTTTGATGAGTTCCAACATCACCAGCATAAAATTGCATGCATGCAGTTGTGAGAACAATAGAATGGGTATCAGCGCAAATGAGATGTGTCCAAAATATAGGAAGACGATGGAGTAAAATAAGTAGTGACAAGAGTCCTCAATTATCAGATGAGCAAAAAATTCCTTGCTCATGGTGTACGGTTGTGGAAGTCGTTGGTAGAGTCTCACTGCGGATGTTGCAGCGTTGGCAATGAGAGCTCGTCGATAGAACATGTTGGTGCTTCCAAAAATTGGGAAAATGTAGAAGAATGCGAAGTAGACGGTAAGAAGTCTCGTCACAAATGTACTTAGTTCCAACCTCCTGGTCCTAAGAAAGTTTCGAAGTTTGGTTATTCCCTCATATGACCTACCCTTCTTGTTGATGGGACGAGCATCTCCAGAGCCATTTTTTGAGGGGCGTGTTTTTAGTTCTTCTTTCTTAATATCTTCCTCTTCTCCAGCTCCAGCAGTAGCGGATGCGGCAGACATGGCTTTTAACTTGGTCTTGAAACTTTGAATGATTCTCTTAACTTTGAATGATTACAGTTAAACAGTTATGCTAATGTGCGGTGGAAACAATAAAATACAGTCTGACTGACTACCGATCCGACACAGGTGAAAACAATGCTAGACAGTAAAATGCTTCTGATTTGAATTGTAGGTTTTCAAACGGTATACTGAATTTTGTACAAAGTTTGTTTTCAAATAGCTTGTTCGGCTTAGCAACAGCAGCCGTCAATTTTCAAAATTGGCCGTTAAAATCGACGAACAACAGGTTCCATATTGCCCCTCTGCCAAGCTGCAACTCACACTCACTCACACGAATGCGCAAAAGTTGCCCTAAAGAGAAAAGTAACGTCTTTCAAGTCATCAATCAAGCATATTTTTTTTAATGTGCTGCGCTTTTGATTTTATAGGGTGAAAACCTTAATTTAATCAATTAGGAATAATAATGAAAAAGAACACAAATATTGAATTTAATTGCTATCATCTCTTTATTCTGACTTCTTTATCTGGTAACGAGTGTCTTTTAGTAGCTGTATCTCATTTAATTATTATTATTAATATTACACATCGTGTCAATTTTTTTTACACAAATCAAAGTACAAACTAGCCAACAAACAACATATATGTATGTATTTATATACTTTGTCTTAAGTAATGGATACTAGATAAGTATGTCATTGTCCTTAAATACTATATTCATACAATCATAGAGTACACTACACAATACAAACATCAATGTCTTTGTTTTGTCATTAAAAATAACAAATTGTAAGCAAATGTAATGCAATTACCATAAACTTAAAATACATAATATATAATAGAATAAAAATGGGAAACATTACATTGTAACATTACATTTATACCTTAACGTTAATCAGGCATACTGAATACACTTTAAAAAAGTCAATAATGCATTTGGCAAAAAATGACAATGAATATAATTTCAGAGTTAGATTTAAATTACTACAAGAGGATCAGGATAATTAATTAGGGTAGAGTACAAGCATGATGATATGGTTAGTACTTCAAATATTAAGCTACATATTATTTTGATGATAATATGTTTACATGATACTCCGTTGTCAAATACTGTTCAACGTCAATTAATGCGTGGAAATATATAATCACTGTGCAAAAATGAATAGTTGATCCGTTGATCATATGTATTTTTTTTACTGATATCTCGTTGAACGCACACTAAACTTGTAAATTGTTATTTTTTATCCAAATGCGCCTTAAAAGTAGCAAAGCGCATCAGCTTTAGAACTTTTTGCCTAAATAATATAATTCTACTCATCTATTGTAGTAGAGATATATTTCATATCACAGAAACCCGAGAAATATTTCTTTTTTTTATAAAGCACTGCTTTCACATTTTTTCGTTTACAATTGGTTAAAAATGACTGTTTTACATGTACATATATATTAATTAATCTAATTCGTACGCGTACGTAGCATTTTAGCTTAATGTGAAAAATGAACGACAATCCATGTACGTTAACGTCTTCAGTGGTTTCTTTCGTATTGGAATTTGGATCAGTCTACAGAAAGCTTTAAAATAATCTTATGTTATAATAATGCTTAATTTACACATGATGAATAAAGTACTCCAACATATAAAGAATATTTCAAGATACGAGAATAATATAATACTTCACACATAAATAACAATAGTAGTGATTTTTTAGGCCTCAGAATCTGCAGCTCGATCCGGTCTTTCTACCACTTGTGCGGTTGTAATTATATTTGCATTATGAATTTGAAATGTAGGATTAACATTTCCTTGCTGTCCTAAATCCAGTACATTGAGCTGACTGAGGCTATCTCGTCGTGGTAAATTAAGCTGAGTGAATTGTTCAATCTCAATATCCCCATCAACCAAAGCACCCATTAGTCCTCCGCTAGTGACACTCAAGTCTTCATATACTCCGTTTGTAATCAAGGCTAATTGAGAGTCGTTACTATTTCGGTTTCTAGCTCGGTTGAATCCAAAATTGAACCCAAACGTGGCTGATGAAGCGGAACTTTGCCGACTATGGTTGTTATCTGTGATCCCCGTAGAAGTTGAAGGGAGCTGACCTTCAGGATTACTGAAGTCATTTAGCATTTCAAGGTCATATTCCACTTTCTCTATAGAGCTTGGTCCAAATGTATACTCACAAGGCGTTCCGTTATTACCCTCAGCTAAACCAGATGACGCGGGAATTGTCACAATAATCCCCTGACCGGGAGATGAGTTTGAACTGTAAGAAGATGAGGAAGTTCCATGATGCAGTACTGCGGCAGCAGCAGAAGTAGATGCTTCCGGCGAATCTCTACTGGTGCGGCGAAGACTAGCTCTCAACATTCGGGCAATGTCACGTGACGTAATGTCCGATGCTATTCGACGGAGACTTGCTCGATCTTTGGAACCATCTGCGAGCGACCTTCCTAGGGTTCGACTCAATTGCAGCTGGTACAACTTGGTTCCTTCCGACGATTCTCCAGGTTTGCTATTTGTACCCTTGCTGTTTTGTCCGTTATTACTCGCTGTTGATCCAGCCATTGTACTTTCATCATAAGTTGGTGGTGGAACCATGATGGGATTCAACAAATTATTTGCCACTACGGATGATGCTTGGGCACACGAGGAAGACTGATGCGTCCTCTGAGAGTTGATCTCCAAGATCACTGATGCATAGTTGGGTGGAGGTGGTAAATTATCAGGACTTGCAGAACTAGTTGATGGTCCACCACTGGGACTTGAAAGTCGTCGTAAGCTTCTTCTAAAACTGTTACGAAGGAACTTGGCAATTCTAACAAATACAAAAAATCAACAATGTAATATTGATAATAAAATTATCTACCCCTAAATCATGGTTTCACTTGTAATAATTGTCTATGCATGCATGTTTTTGCACGTTGTACTTACTTGGCACCGGTAGCTGTAGAGTAAGATGGAGGTGGGGTGTATTTTGGCGGAGGATCTTCTGGACCTCTAGAAGAAGATCCATTACGTGAAGAGGTAGAGTCAGTGCTGCCATTTTCATTAAAGGAACCTGACAGCGTGTTTCCAAATAGTCCTTGTGAATTTGGTCTATA
>JAHZNC010005198.1:0-37796 GCA_027744095.1 Zhuqinia jingwanae | reverse complement strand
CCTACAAAAAAAATAATGGCAAAACGATTCTTATTACTTGCAGAGATCGAGGTTCTAATTTATGGTGGTACGCTGGTAGTAGAAGTGGTTCATTTACTGTTTGGTAGTGGTGGTGGTTGTAGAGAATACGGCGATACCAAGAAATATATATATACTTTTTTTTTACTCTTGTACTTCAGCTCTCTCTCTCTATATTTTTACTTATGCCACCAAGTTCTTTTTTTTTGTCAAATAAATACTTCATTTTTAAGAGACACGCTTGTTCATTTTTATCATCTATAAAATCATGCAAACTGGTTAAAAAACGATTATAAATAAGTAAAATAAAATACAATCGCATTGCAAAAAAACGTTGGTTAAAGAAGCAGACGTTTTTTTCTTCTTCTTCTATTCCTTCGTTTCTGAAGTGTTTAGAGTGCAGCAAAAAAAAATATTGCTATTCTTTTGGTTACCTTGTCGTACGTAACAGTAGTCGTCGAAGTAGTGGTGGTGGTGGTGGTTTTGATGTAGTAACTTGATTTTAACAGAAAAAAAGACCAAATAATAATAATATTTATGTCATGACCGAGAGCAACTACTACAATCTTTTCTGAAACCAAAGCTGCAGCAAAGAAAAAATAATAATAAAAAAACACACACCACACGACCGTTCAACCGACCGACCCCAGAGAGTTTTTTCTCTCTCTCCCTTTCTACAAATATTTGCAAAAAAATATCATAACAAACGATAAAAACAAAACATGTCTGGTTGTACTACTCATAGTCCAGTAAAAAGACTAGAGTGTGTGTGTGCTCCCATTTTTTGTTATTCTTGTATGTCATGCCAGTTATTTATTGGAGAAGCCTGGAAAATAACTCTGCTACACCAACAGGAGCAGAACAGAGAACAGCACCAACCAAACCACCAAAACATACCTAACCGCTATACCATATTATCGAGAGAACCGGTGAACATGCATGGCATAGCAAAATTTTCTTCTTGAATAAAAAAAGGGCAAAAAGCAGTACTACTATCAACTATAGCAGTAGTAAGTTACTATCAATGATTTCGGTCAACGAATTTGTCAAAATAGTATATTATGACGAAAATCACGTGTCACAGATGTTATTGAACGATCAGAAAAAAAATTTCACAAGAAAATGTAACGTAACGACGATGGCTACTTTACTGGTGCTCCACACACACCGATCCAGTTTATTTTTTATTTTTTTCTCTCCTTTTCTTTGGGATCACTAGTCTCAAGGAGAAAAAAAAATTGAATAAGAAAAAGCGGAAATATGGATGGTGAAAAGTGTATGTGATGTTTGGTCTTGTCTATATATATTTTCTATATCAATTGACTGACTCACTCACTTTCTCTTCTTCTTCTTTTTGCGTCTTTGTATTACAACTAGGGAAACTTGTGGTGGTGGTGGTACTTGTATTAGTAAAGTCACTCAATTTTTATGCTAGTACTACTACTACTACTACTACTAGTGTAGTAGTAGTACAACCACTTCGACTACTAACATACTGACACAAAGTCACTTATTTTATGTAGTCACCTATCAGTAGCAAGCATGTAACCAATGAATTAAACTTTTTTTTTCTTCTTCTCTTGTGCTTGCGTAAAAAGGTACGTACGCCACGACTTACGGTGTATATTTTCCCCTGTTTGATATGATATAAGACACGGGTAGAAAAAGGTGAATTCGGTCAAGAGTTATGGTGCAATACTGACTGGGGGAAACTTGGCCATCATTTCCTTCTTTCTCTTTTTTTTTGCTACATCACATAACACACAAATCGGCAAGTTTACTTGTACTACTACCACCACCACCACCACCAACTACAACAACTTTTTGCATTTCACACACACACACACACACAAAATAAGTTGATTGAGGAAAAGAGGGAAGCCACTTACTTACACAACTGTTTAGGATTGTGAACATGAAAACGTGTGGTGATGGTGGTGGTGGTGGCTGTTGTAGTAGTAGTGACGGTGTGCACCAACATCCCATGCAATTCTTCATGCCACTTGCTAATAATATCTCGGTTTTCTTCTTCTCTCATGTCTCTTCATCTTGATGTTTAGTAAGAAATCTTGCCTGCTTTGGCTTCCCCCATCCATATGTATTTTTTTATATCTATTCTCTTGGATTCTAAAAAAATACATGCAGGGAAAAAAGCGTAAAGGAACAAGCAAGGCAACATCAATGGTCAGGTTTTACTAGAGATTCTTTCACTTTCATATTAGGCATACCTATATTTTTATGTAAAAAGACACCTTGTAAGGATACAAAGAAAGGTGAGTTGTTGGATCTATCTATTCCTGATGATGATGATGATATACGTAGTTGTAGTATGCGTGTTGATACGGAAATGTGTTTTTATTGACAAGACAAGACCCAGTATAGCCCACTCCTCCTCTTCTTGATCTCTCTCCTCTTGCGATATTTGCCATGTTGTTGGAAAGGTGTGAGTATGGGTCCGTCGTAAATATGTATCACTTTTTTGGAACAGGACGATAAACTTAGATCAACACCAGCTCACCACCACCATCACACATCTCTTTCTCTCTTCAGTCTATCGACAAGGCTACTTTTTTAAAAGGCTACTTGCTGGATAGTAATCCTTCTTTTTTTCCCTTTTCCCACCCAATCAGTTTCTCATTCTGTTGCTTGTGGAAATTCATATGCTAGAATAAGAATTTTTTTCTGGAGAGTTAGTTCAGTAAATGTTCATGTATCATCATGTATGTGTGAGTCTTTTACCTCTTCTTGTGGATTGGCTTTGGCTTGAATAAAAAATAATAATATAAGCACGGAGAAAAGTAAATATAAGGTGGCTGCTGCTACTACTACTACTACTACTACCGCTTCATGTATATGAAGAAAAAGAGCAAAGAAGCGTTATATCATTTCTGTTGGAGTATATGCTGCTGACTGGAATAATTTTTGCTCGTTTCCTCTATCCCGATTCCATTACATTTCCTGAAGTGTCCGTAAAAAGTGTACTCGAAAAGTTGAAAGTGCTGAACAGCATCTTCTTCTGCTCTTTCTATTGTAATATAATGCTCACTCTGTCAGTTTTGGCCGTTGTGAGAAATAACTCTAGAGAGAAAAAAAGAAAAGAAAAGAAAGAAAAAAATACTCAAGTTTAACACGAGAGGAAGAAGAAGTATCGGTCTTTTCCCCCCTAATCTATATTCGAGATCTACTTTATTATGGAAACACACACACATACACACACACACACACACTTCTACACACAAGTTGGAATAATCAGTGGCACTACTTTTTTTATTCTTTGTAATGCAGTGGCAGTCGTATATCCATATTAAAAAAAGAAAATTAAACACAAGACAAGCACAAATTAACTTGCATGCTGCTTTCCTTGGTTTGATAAAGCCTAGTTTTTTTTGGTATGCTGGATGATCATGAAGATGTGGTGTGGTGTGATATATCTATCTATTTATCATTTAAAAAATGCTTGGAATCGCTCCATGAAAGCCATCTCGTGTAAAAAGGAATTTGCTTTCTACTTTCTCTCTTGACTTGTCTTGGCTTGATAATAATAATAGCTGGAGAAGGGACCTCCACAAAATCCAGCCGCATACAAAAATTGAAAGCCTCGTTGCCATTGTGTGATGATAAGATGATGCTATGATGGGACGATGCCTGAATAAATATTACTTCTTATATGACCATGTATATATTTTTATAGTGTGATTATGATATGATAAGCAATAAGCATAGATTTATCAAATTGGGATGTCCGATATTCATATAGTATGCATTAGAATAAAAAATCACACAAATATACATATATTCGTAAATGTACAATAATTCATCTAGGCTTGTCATGCCCATGAAATAATAATAATGCAAGTGGACTTGAAAGTTGTGAATTCGCAAAAACACAAGAAGAAGAATATCGAAAATAAATAAAGGATGGATAGCTGCTTACTCTACTTTTGTTACAATAACTTTGTGCGCTACATATAATATATATACATACATACATACTATGTGCGCTTCTGTGCAAGTGGTGGTGGTGTAGTAGTAGTAGTAGTTTCCCATTTTTACAATTTTTTTTTGCCAAGTGAAATGAATATGTGAAAAGGGAGAAGAAGAGGAGAATGAAATATTAATCGTCAAACTGGAAAAGCGAGAAAAGAATATTGTTCACACTGTGCGAGGCTCAAGGCATGTAATATGAATATAATCATGCTGGTTTTTTTCGAGAGAGAGAGAGAGAGAGAGAGAGAGAGAGAGAGAGAGAGAAGAGTTAGTAGTGCACTCACTCTCGTCAGCAGTGTTTTCTCAGTTCTCTTCATTTCTGCTTCCGTGAGTGAGTGAGTGTGTGGACTGTAAAGAGGAGAGAGAGAGAGCCTTTCGGAACATGGAATACTATCATTCATGTATATACATATAAATATATAGTCCAAAAAAATAAGTAGTACGCCGAGAGAGAGAGAGAAAGAGAGAAGAGTAGGTTTGTGAGCTAGCAGGAGTTAGCAGGAGTGCAAGAAATCAGCATTCAAAGTTGTTTGCTATATTATGTAGGAGTTGATGGAAGAATCCTGTTGGAAAAACATACTCTCTTATTGTCCAACTGTGAGCGGCATGAAATATCCTTAACAGCAGTAGGGCTCCTCCATTTGACCTCTTCGACTTTTTGGTTCCTCTTGGCATCCCGCTTTCATCATAAAGTAGCGAACCGGCTGGTCATGAAAATGTTTCCCAAAAGAAGAAGGATAAAGGAAAAATTACTTTGAAATAAACTTTGCTCACTATATATCACATGTGTCCTGCAATATGCTATATGGGTTGTGTAACAGTGTAACACATAAATACAAGCTTACGTATATACATATTATTATTATACTCTCGATATTCTTTATAAACACAAGAAAACGATGTTGTAGTAGCAGGATGAATACAATCAAAACATAAGAAAATATTATGCACATGTAATAGCTATGTATATTTTTCCTCGAAAAATAAACTACATGTTTTGCTTCAGTTTTTTTAACGGTTAACTTTCCCAGTTGATTGTGTGTGTGCCGGGTGACAAGACGACAGTGGCGGTATATCGACTTGGAAACATGTCTGTCTGTAAACTTGTATTTGTTCCGTGGTTGAAATACGGTGTGTCATATACGAGTAGTGTAAGAAACAAGGATTTTCCTTTCCAGACAAAAATAATAATACTTTTTTTTTAAACTTAACTTATAGAAGATATATCACCACAGAAGAAAAAAAAATCATGGAACTGTGACTCTTTTTTTTCTTTTTTTTTCTACGACGTTTCATGAATGCATACGTACCAAATTATTATAATGGGCTTAAAACATGAAACTTGTGGCACCCCCGAAAAGAACGAGAAGAATAGCAATACAGAGAAGAAAGTTGAACTCTGCACTACTATGAATTGTGTGTTTGCTTGCTTTTATGTGTAATAGTTTCTCTCTCTCTCTCTCTCTCTCTCTCTCGTCGGTTATTATTATCGTTATATGTATTCCCATTGTTATTACCACTTTTTAAGTAGCCAAAGCTTTTGCATGTCCAGCAGTTCACAGAAAAAAAATACTTGACTATCTGGTCACCACTACACACAAACATACAGGGTACATGCATATAGGTAGTATACCATCATTCTTATTATGAAAGATGGCAAAGTAATCTTTATAGACACACACACTCTCTCACACACACACAACTTACCTAATACTTTGTTATTATGAATATATGAATATTAGAATGTAAAAAAAATATTTATGTGGAAGGGTGGAGGAGGAAAAAGCTGTAATTTTTTTTTCTTTCAATTGTGTCTCTTTTTCTTCTTCCCTTTTATTCTCCTTTCCCGTTTTTTTTGCGAAAAAAATTTACTTCCCAACTTGCATCAACAAAACCGACCAAACCAGATACCGCCTTGTAATGTAAATATGGTATCCTTTTATACTACGCTTCTAACAACTTCTACTACTAGCAGCATGTTTTTTTTTGTCCAGAGAATGTCAAAGTCAGCATTTACAAGGTTGTGTGCAAGGTGGCAATAATACTATATCGAATGGTCATCTTGTGTCGCCGGACCATGCTCCCTGCCGTCGTATCATTCATCGTTCGTATCTTTGAAAAATTTTAAGTTGCTACACACGCGTATCCATTTTGAAGAGGAGGTGGAGGAGGCGAAGGAGAAAAAACTTTTTTTTCCATTATATATATTTTTTGTCGTTCAAAGAATTTCTACTTCTTTTTTCCCAAGTTTTTTTTTCTTTTTAAGAACGACCACAAATTTTTGTGTGTGTAATGCGTGTGAATAGCATGCTGGTGATGGTGATTATCAATGCAATACTTCCGCTGGTGCTGCGGCTGCTGCTGCCGCCGCCATCCGATTTGTTTATCTTCGATTCATGGTTAGCTAACTTTTTTTCCTCTTCCCTCATTCTTTCATTCCAAATGCCATGTGGATTAGTAATATTGGTTGTCATGATAGAAAAAAACGGTTGTGTTGGTTGAGTGTGCGAGGAAATTTTTTATAGGACTTTCACATCCTATAATATCGACCATTAGTGCAATGGTCATTAGAAAAAAAAACTGAGGATGATGATGATGGTAATGTTGTACTAGAGCGGGCGAGACCAAACACGATAGAAATATTTTTTATTATTATTTCGAGTGGGGTTGGTCATAAACTAGATGAAGTAAACAGAGAGGTAAAAAAGTAGCTTTTTACTTTGACTTGACTGTGTGTGTACGCGTATTATTATTATTATTATTATTATTGGTAGCATTAGCATCATTATTACTCCCTGACGGTCAACGAGTGTTTTTCTCTGTTCTCCCCTTTGCAACTTCTTCTTCTTCTTGACTACATACATAATAATATTTTTTCCCGTACTACTCTAATTGTTGTGGGAGTAAACGTGATTTCGTGTCAGGCTAGGGTACAAAGAGATTTATCCCAAATTTACGCCATGAAGGATAGAAAGGAATTATATTTTTAACCTATTGTTGTCATCTTGTCATACCATTCTTTTCCCCCCTTTTTTTCTGTCATGCCTGTTTGTTAATGAAAAAATATGTGTGTAATCCGATTTAGTTCAGATTTCTTCTTCCAGCCGCCTTTTCCAAAAAAAAAACTCAAAAAGAACACACAGTTCCTTAATAGGTTGCTCCGTGTTGCCTTGATGGTGTTGTTGTTGTTGTGGTGGTGGGGATGGTGATGGATTTTACGCTGCACAGATGCTGTGCTCCACTATGTCGTAGTATGATGTATGTATGCACATGTAAGTAATATGCGTGCACATTGGTTTTCTCTTAAAATACTATTAAGTTGACATTTCATGTCGTGTACCCTTTAAATCATGGAAGATGTGAGCAACAACGAAACAGGGGAAGAGAAGCATCACAAACAAAAATGGTTTGGTCAAAATGAAAAAAACACATTTTTCAACTTTTTGTTTATTTTTTTATATTCTTAATGGAATTTCTTCACAGTGAAGAAGTAAGTAGACATACACTGTAGTTTCTTGATGTGCTGTTTTGTGTGTTGATTTATGTATTTCGATGCGGATAACATGCAAAATATGTGATGAAGAAGAAGAAGAAGAAGAACCTGTGTGCTTGCCTTCTTAACAAGCTATGTTCATGCATAACGGATAAGGACGTGTGACAATGTTACCATGACTGATCACTTGGGAACTTTGGCAGGAGGAGGCAATGAATACGCTGCTTGCTTGCACTGCACTGTTTGCAGTTATATGTAGCATGTTATTATATTTATGCATTATTATACTTTTAGGAAAAACGAAACATATTTCAACAATGAAAAAATAGAACATTCTTGTCTTGTTTCTTTCTTGAAATATGTGACGTTACGACGTACATCCAGAATTAGAAAAACTTGCACATACTAACAAACATATATACATATACAAATATTTTTCCGCCTGTAAAAATTCTCGTTGTGCTCAAAAAATAATGTCACATGAAAACAAAAATATAAATATTTACGAGGTTATTCTTGTTTTTGTTTCATTTATACCGTAATTGGAGGGATTGCACTCATGTATATGAAATGAGTAAGCTGGAATATTCATCTCAAAATCATTATTTGTATATTCGCCATCCACGTTGCCTTCATTGTACAGGTGTATTCAAATAATGCAGTTATGTACGTGTGGCCTTCCTTACTTGCATCAAAATTGTGTAGAGAAATGAAAACAGAAAAAAATTGTAGTCCAAATGTAAATGGGGTGCATGTGAGACGCCAAAGGTATTCTTTTGGGATCCATGTCTTTTTACCTAGGAAAAACTGGAGCACCGGTGGTAGAGTCTATAAAAACACCAAGAATTTGTAATTTACCTGTACTCTTGTTACAATCTACAGCAGAAGAAGTAGCAGTAGTGGCAGTATAGTAGCAGTATATCTGATGGAAAGTAGTCACTGGTGTATTACCACCACCACCGTATTGTGTGTTGATATAATATATCCAAGGTTTTTTTTTACTATTACGTGTTGTATTTGAGAAGGTGTTGAAAATTGATACTTAATATACGATGACGACGACGATGGCTATGCGTGTTCATCTGTTAAAGCAGTGCGAACATGGCCCTTCACCAACGCGCTTCGGCTGGTTTATTTGGTATTTGTGTGTGTGTGTGTGTGTTGGAGTGAGTAAGAGTCTGGCAATGTGAGTGACGATGACTATGTCTGTGACTTGGACTTGTTAAGATACATACAGTACACACACACAAATATACACACGTCTTATTCCAATATAATGTAATAAACACAACAATGAAATAAAACGGACGAAGGAACGAACTGCGAGTAGTAAACAAGCAGCAGCAACTCCAAGTGGAACTGATGTAAATTCATGGATTTTTATATCTCTGTCGTTGTTTCGTCGTATAATAAGAATAAAAAAAATATATAAAGAGGCGTGCATAGCACTCACACACACACAAAAGTATAACATGCCAGCATCTTAAATAAGCAAGGTTTTATTTTGTATCTGACTTCTCTAGAATGTGATGTAAGTAAAGGATAAAAAAATATTCTCCAGAGCTTCGAGTACACATAGTACCCTTGGTTTAAACCCTTGTTTCCTCGATTGGTGTGTACGTTTATGGTATAGTATATACTCATACGGCACATTGTATATGTGTGTATTATTGTTGCTCCTATATACATCTTTTTCTCCCTCTATCAACCAGCCTCTCATCCCATACATGCCCAGAGAGAGAGACAGGTACAAAAATTTATATATTATCATGTAGGGCATCTCCAGTGAGTTAAGCAGGAAGAGCAAGACAGACAAGGAAACGAGAGGCAAAGAGAAAAAAAATATAGTTATTTTTTTCTAAGGGTCTCCACTTAATAACCTGCCGTGAGAGATGCGTGTAATTGGAATAGAGAAGAGAAGAAAGGAAATAATGGAAACATGCAGGTGCTGACTTTCAGTGAGTGACTAGTGAGGAGTAAGTGGAATGAGTAGTACACAAACATACACACACTGACAACAGCAAAAAAAAAAATGGAACACGTTCTTCTTCTCTGGTGTTTCTGATGATGGTGGTGGTGATGGAGCTGCTGCGTTTTCAATAATATGTACACGTATATTATTGTGTGGAGGAGCCTTGTTCGGATTTGTTATCGGTGAGAAGGAAGGAAAAGGAGGCAAATAATTTCTTTTTTTTTTGTAGTTTTGTTTGAAACCCTTTTTTTTCTTGAAGAAGAAATTACCATAGGTTGAGAGAGGGAGCAGAAAAGAAAGAGAGGCTGTAGTAGTAGTGTGGAAAGAAAAGAGCTACTTAAATACAACAGAACTAGCATACATGCTCGTTTCTTCATAAGTGCTACTTTATTCTGGGGTATTATCGGGGATACTTGATTTACTACCAAGAACTAGTCAAGGGGATACTGTGTGTAAGCAGTTAAGTCAAAACCAAGTCAAGAAGCACTTGAGCTTCTTGCTCTGTTGCCGGATATTATGATATATATAGTTGCGTAGATAAAGATGCTATAATATGTATAGATACATGTATGTAGGCATGGATGTATACCTATGTTACTAAGTTACTGGTGTTGATGGGAAAAGTATTAAAAATACGAAGAGGAAAAAACCGTTATTGCATTTTATTACTACTTCCTTTCTTCATCTTAACATTATTATGATTTCATTTGATGTTGATGGCAATGTTGAGATGCTGAGTGTGATGCGTGGTGCATCGTTAAAGTTATTATTATTTTTACCTTTATTCCTTCTGACAAAAAAACGTTGGATTACTTTACGCATATTGTCCTTCTCATCATCCTTATCTCATCATCGTCATCAAACTGATGAAGATGACGAGGTGTTCCAATGGTGCGTAAAAAGGAGGAATTTCCAAGATTACAGATGTGAGATAATAAATGAATGTTTTTCTATTTTTATGGTCGCGTACAAGTGTTGCTGGTTAGTTTAGAAGCACGCAGAAAATAAAACCGTAATAAGAAAATTCTTACTCTCCTATCATCTCCCCCTCTTTTTCTTCTTCTTCATCTTCTCCTTCTTCTGGCTATTATTACACATGAACAACATTAGGAAGAAAGGAGAGTAAAACAACAAGGGCCAAAGTAACTTCTTTTTTTTTTTGAAAGTGATCAAAGTAAGTATTGTGCGCACATTCTTGTTCCACCACCGCCACCACACCATCATCACCATCTTTGTCTCGCTTAACTAAATCCGGTCCTAGTCAACATAAAAACTATATATACCTTTATATGTATGTATATGTGTGTCTGTATACGTCTTTATTTTTTTTATACCACCAGAAGAAAAAACTTCATCAAACTTGCTTATCTTCTTTTCAGGATTTTCCAAGAAAAAAAATATATATAGGGTATTTCCCTACATTTGATTTCACATTTCCATAAAAAAATCACCAGCTACATAAAAGTAGATTTTTGTGCGTCCTCAAAAAATAAGAAGATGCTGCTCCTTTTACTTCTATGGCAAGTCATCATCAAATACTATTATTATACATAAGTGCATATATAGAGAAAGGTTAAGTCTCTTGTATACTTTCCTCTTTCCTCACTCTTCTTCCCCCACTACTTTAAATGCTTTTTTTTGTTCCCTCTGATGAGGGTTTCTCTCTCGTTTCAGCACAAAATTTGGAATTGTCAGGTATTATTTTCCCACTGAAAAATACATTTTCGTGTAAAGAAGAAGAAAAAAAACTTCATCATCCATGAGTAATGATGTTGTTTCTTCTATTGACTTTTTTTTAAAAGGATAACTGCCTATATTGTTCTTCGAAACGAAACGAAGAAGAAGAAGAAGAAGAACGAAAAAGAAGTCGTGCAAAAAAAACTTTTCATCAAACTAAGTATTCTACTTCTAACGCCGATATATAAATATATATACAGACATAAAAAAAAGAATATTCTGAGAACATTTCACATTTTGCAGAAGATTATTACTATTACACGCGCACATTATGTTGTTGTCGTCCTGGTTGCATTTAAAAAATGAGCATTTACTACTTGAAGGAAATTATCCCATTTTTATATGCAAACATCCATTTGAGAAGAGCAGCACAAGACTGTCATTTCGTCTTGTCGTTACTGTTACACTCGTTACATGTCTATTAGGTAGGTCGTCTATTTTCTTAGTAGTAGCAGAAGAAGAAGAAGAAAAAGAAGTAGTAACGGTATTTTTTTCCTCTGAATCCTATGAGTCCTCGTTGAATATGTATATATATTAAGGTAGATGGGGAACACACACAAAAGTAAACATTTTCATCTGTCTCCCGCTTCTTCGTCGTCATCATCATCATCTCCTCTCTCCTCTCCTTGTATACTCAATCGTCCTCGTCTTCGTCTTCTTCACCGTTTGTATGTTTGTTTCATTGCATTGTATCCTGATTTTGGAAGGATTTTCTAAAAAGACATTTTCTGCAAAGCCGTATCCTCAACATCATCCCCAACAACGAGTTTAATTCTCTTTCCTAACAGCTTACCTCTGTTTCTCTCTCTCTCTTCTTCATGATGGCTTGTCAATGATATTCCCCCATTCCATTTTCTTCCTACTTTTTTTTTTCTTCCTTGGCGAATGTTTTCACGAAATACGACATGCATTTATTGCAGCGCAAATGTTTAAAGAGTTTTTTTTTCTCGTCTTCGTCTTATTCTTTTATTTGTTGACTTGATGTCTTCTCCCAGTTCATTTACAAACATGCACGTATATCCATATATTTTCTTTTCAGTTTTAGTGATACACACACTACTGGCGATGGGAAAGTAATATTATTATTCTGCCTAATATGGTAATGGGAAATACTGAAAAAAGTACCGCTTTCTTGTTTCGTCGTCATCATCATATGCGCGTAGATACACAAATACATATAAATATACATTTACTTTTTTTGTTTCACAAAGCCATTTAGAGATCGAGAAAAAGAAGGAAAAAAAATTTTTCATTTCGCATTATTGGCCCAATGGATTTTCTTAAAATGAGTTGTAGTGTCAGTAATGTTAGGCCATGTTCTGTCTGCTGAAACATACATATCATCATCACCATCATCACCAACCATCATCATCATATTATATCCTCATCCCCTCTCTTTTTATGTTATGTCTTTCAAATGGCTTGTATGTTTTTTTTCTCCTCTAGTTTTTCTCCACCATACAACCAGCAATAGAACAGTAAAGCACACAACATAAAAATATACATCGAGTTACATGTATGTTTGTAATCGTGAAACTAGTATCATCGTCATCATCATCATTGACAAAAAAAAACACCAGGCTGTAAAAAGAACGAACAACCATCATCATTATTAGTTTACAAACTTTAGCTTTACGAATGGGTAAAAAAAGGCGATAATGCAGAAAATTACACCTATCACCCTCAATCCATTTTTACTACTACTTGCTTTACTATTACTAACGACATACATACCTATATCCCATAAGTGAAGCATAGTAGTGAAATAATAATAATAATAATATGTATGCTTTTGCTTTAGCTCTCTTATCGGATTTACCAAATAAAGCAATTCATAAACCTATATCTACTATTTTTTGTTGTTGTTATTGTTGTTGCTGAATTTCCCATTACGTATTCAATAAAAGAGCCAAAATAGTGGCCAGAGGTTTATTAAAACTTGATTAACAAACCGAAATAAACCAACAACAAAACTGTAAGAAAGGACGTTGGTACAAAATTGGGAACGAGTACTTTTCATGTCATTATTATTATGTTTAGTAATCATTTTTCTGGACTATTAAAAATCCACCTAAATAAATAAATAATTATATTTTTC
This sequence comes from Zhuqinia jingwanae, assembly GCA_027744095.1. Classification (NCBI taxonomy): domain Eukaryota; kingdom Metazoa; phylum Arthropoda; class Collembola; order Entomobryomorpha; family Paronellidae; genus Zhuqinia; species Zhuqinia jingwanae. The sequence continues at coordinate 24,491 of JAHZNC010005198.1, read as the reverse complement.
ACCGACTACTACTCCACTCCACTAAATACTACTCCTTTTTAGAGTTGAAGCTGGCGTCATTTTTTTTAAAGCGAAAGTCACATTATCCGAGTAATATTTCCTGTTTGCTTTTGTGAAGTAGAAAAAAAAACAGCCATATATTTCTCGTGCGAAGCCAGATATATACTTAATAGCTCCAGTCATCATAATGCATTTATATTAAAACTGATATGGTGGCAAAATGACATGCATACCTACTTAACTTTAGCCCGAGCAGTACTTATGAAAAATACTTAAGTATGTACATGTATCCGATTTACCATGTAATAATGTATTTATGAGTGTGCACTTATCGTTCTGATTACTACACTCACAACAAACCCAATATATATATATATATTATTTTTCCTTTTGTAAGTATGTATATTACATGCCTCTATTTGAATACCCTAAACGTATGCTTTTTTATACGAGGGATATAATGTGACTATTATAAATAGTATGTGTAAAGTAGCAGTGTTAATTGTTTTGTCGGTATTTTTACGAGCTAAAGTTTTTTTTTTCGTGCAGGAGCATTTTTTTTGGACCTGAGAAAAAAAAACTGCTGGAACCTGTGAAACGCGTATTTATTATACTTTTTTTTGTGTGTGCATTTATTTGGCAATGCGGTTCCATATAAAAATACATGTGTGTTGCTACTGCTTAACTTATATAATACGCTACTACAATACTACTACTACTGCCGGCCTGCACAACACTCAACTCACATCACATCACACTCACACACCACCACCGCAGCAGCATACGGCTGCAAGAAAGCGTGTTGTTGTGCACACCACTCCACCAACGCCGCCATCGCACCGGTTGGTATCCTTGTCCAAATTCCATGTTCTTCATGAGTTCATGACAATATAGCATGCATTCATGCGTGTGTGCCAACCACATGGTCGGTCTCAATATCCAGAGAGTTGCACAGTTGTTGCGAATGCTGAATTGCATGCTACCTCTATTACTGTATAATATGTGGACGACTTTTATAACACTATTTTTTATTTTATTTTTTTGAATATTCATGCTTGTCAAGTGTATAGTTTCTCTATTCATTCGGCTTATGTATGAAAATTATTATTACAGAGCTGTTTCAATTACAACTGAGAAAACGGTGGTATTTACAGTCAATTTTTAACACAGTGGTAGTCATAGATCTCGTGTAAGATTAAACATGAAAACACACACACTGATATTATTACAGCAGAGAGGCAGGAGGTGCGTGATACTTGCAAATTGTTTTAAACGTTGTTGTTGTTGGTGGTGGTGGTGGTGCTTTCAATGAATTGAAAAGAATTTATTATGCATTTAGGTCACAAGATTTATATTTTACATGCTCGCATGTATGTATGTATATATTATATATGATGTAGATGTTATAAATGTAGGTACATAAAAGATGGAGTAGGTATGTATGCATATATATTAGTAAATAGGATTATTACATGAGCAGACGTTTTTATGTATGTGTTTTAATAAATTAAGGCTATAAGTTAAATCGCTTCCTCTTTTGTGCATGCACACACGTTTGAAAGCGCAATTTTTCCGTTATTACCATTTCGTCTATGGAAACCTTTTTTTTTTAATTATTATATATATTTTCTCTCTGCTCATATTGCTACTGTGCCTGTGTGCCTATTTTTAATTCAATGATGAACTTGCTTAAAACAGAATAAAATTGAAGTTTAATTTACTTTTCGCACATTACATATGCATGCATACCTACACATGTACCTACATAAAATGTAAGTTGTATATGCTCATGAATTACTTAGAGAACAGCTTCAAGTTGTAGCATATATATACATGCATATTTATATAGACAGTAAAAAGTCATCAAATAAAATTGTTTCTTTTTTTCGTATAATTTGCTGAAAGCCTGTTGAATGTCGTGATTTTCTTCTTCTTCTCAAAATTCAGTGGAGTCATAAGGCTACATCTGCTAATGATGGTAGAATAATTATGTAGTTTGCATTATGTCTTTGTATGCACACATTAGCAGCATCAATTTTACAATAAATGCATCATTGTCCTTATCATTATATTATATTATCATTCTTCTTCTTCTACTACTGCACTCTTTTAATTGACAATAAGAGAGATGCTAAGTAGTTTTATTTTTTATACACATGCATTATTGACTGCACGTATATTATCACCTCTTCTTGTTTTCTTTGTTGGGAAGTGAGGTTCTTATGCTTGTATTTATGTTCTTAAAGAAGAACCAGGTTCTTCTTTATACATGCCTACATAAATACAAGCATAGCATAGGTACATATATCATCTTGTTGACTAAAAGTATAAAAATTGCATTCATCGTCGTGCACCCAAAAGCTGACAATGAATAATTCCTTTTGATATCAAAACATTCTCGCTCCCTTATATATTTTCAGCACATTACTGTTTCATAAATTGTTGCTGACTATTCGCATGTGTATGCTAATAATATATGCTACGGTATTTTTTATTGTGTTAAAAAGTTTGAACATTTGTAAACAATGCCACTGTTTGAGGCCGCAGCAGCAGCGTGCAGAGCAGTCTACAGTTTAGAGTAACATATAGGAAAAATCTGTCTTTTTTTCTTCCCCTGACTATTTTATTTTACTAAAGAAAACTCTTGAAATGTCGGTGGTATAAAGTTTACAGCAGCAGCAGCCATTTTCACTGTGCACGAACCACCACCAGCATCGAAATTGTAAAATAATTTGAATTGCTTGCAAGTAGTAAAACAAAGCACAGTAGTAAGCAGTATAAGTAGTAGTGAGGTAACTTGAATTTTTGTATTTAAAAAAGTGTGTAGTAGTTTTATGGTAGGTAGTAAGTAGCAAGTTGTTTGAATGGGTTTACGTGTACAAGCCTGACATTTGAATTGTGGATTTATGCTAAGTAGATTACAACAACAACAACAACAACACACGAGGAGAAGAGTGACGAATAAAACGGGAAATTGTACGTATTAATGTAGACAATGCACCACTCAAATTCAGAGAAGAGGGTTGATGAGAAGGAGAAGTGATATTTTAGTGGCCATTAACGAATTTTTTTTACACTTAAATTAACGTTGATAAAAATCTCAACACACACACACTTGTTGTAAATCTCCAACAACAAACAATAATGCTATGTATGTTACATCGAAATCTGCAATGATAATATCAATATTTTCAAAAGGTGCTATCAGATAATTTCTAGTGTAATTGAGCATAAAAAAGTACCTGGAAACAAAACAAGGATTTTGAAGAAATTTTCAAGTGTGTAAAAAAATGCTAGGATCATAAAGGAAATAACAAGAATAAATATTTACATGAGCAAAGTTTAAAGGCAAAAAAAAAACTGAACATGACACAACAAATAGGAAAAAAAGTGCTTTTTTTTGCCCGGACTTGTAAGGGGAAAGATTTTCAAGGATGGAACTTTATTTTTTTTATGTACATCCACGAAACATACTCCGAAAATCGTACATAATTCCAAAAGGATAATGTGGAATGTAGAACGCAATATTAGTAAAAGGATCAAAGTAAATAATGAGGTAGATGTACAAAAAAATATATGATACTACACATCAGCAGAGAGCTCTTACAATATGAAATGGTTTAATGGTAAAACTGCTCACACACAATCAGAGAATCAGAAAGCAGACAGGAGGATTCATTTGCACTTGGGTGTTGTGCACATATTGGTTATGTGGATATTTATTCACTCTTGCTCCACTAAACAGAGCACAAGATTAAGTACATACTACATAACTATCTATCTATCCATCTATATAACCATTCCGAGTTTTTCATCCTTCTTCGTAATCGGAGTAATACACCAACACCGCACCACTACTGATAAATAAAAATCCACACAGGAAAGTAATATTATAAAATGCATGTGTGTGCTATGTAATTTTCTTATCAGGCGGAGAGAGTCAGAAACCCATGCTTTCAAAATGATTAGAAGGAAATAAATTATTATGGCAATATCAATCTGTTTGATAATGTGTGAATATACCAAAGTGTACATATGTATTACAACAGATAGGTATTTATGATGCCATGTAATCCAGGGAAAAGAGAGAGCCAGAAAAATATATCCTTTTGCAAGTTTTTGCCTTTTTTATACTTTTTTTTTGCGAGTAGGGTTGTTGATGTTGTTGCTGGGCGCCAATTTTTTTACTCATTGAATGAACACAAGACAAAAAAAAAGTTAGCATTTATAAGGTTTCCAAAAACAATATTTTCTTTTTGTTTGTCAGTTTGCTGCAAATGAACTAAACAGAGTATATAATAAAGTGATGCACACGCAATAATATATAATAAAAAAACATGTACACTGACTTCTGACACATGAAATATTATTGTATGGTTGATATTGTACGCATCTCTGAGAAATCCTACACAGTATCAACATCATCATGATATAATGAAACATGATAGTAAAAATTGATAAAAGTAGGCCATGCAACAACAACGCAACAAATAAATACGCACACGTAAAAGAATATAGCATACAACTTGATTTTTCATGATCATTTTATTAAGCCTTCTTGGCAGAATAGAAAAAATGAACAAGAATTTGAAATTGTAATAAAAAAAACGCCACCAATTTTGTATCCGTTTCCTTTTCTTCTCTTATTTCCTATTCTCATTGAGTTTAGGGATGAGTTTTTTTTTGTAAAAAAAAATTATATGTATATATGTTTTGCAAATGTGAGAAAAAGGTACTAAAATATAATAATAATCGTATTGGATAATACAATATAATATAATAATATTTTTTTCGGCATTTTTTTGTATATATATATATCCATCCTCATGCGTCTCGTTTAGATTTTTGTTAGTAGAATAATAGGAGAGGGTCATTGACTTTGCTGACAAAAGAATCAGATGTTTGTGGTAAATAGAAGAAAAAGATGCAAGTTAAATAAGAAGAAGGGAAGTCACGGGGAGAATCTCTGTTAGAAGAGCAAGAAGAGCGCCAGCAGCTAAGCTAGCAAAATCCAACCTCTTCTTATACCAACCACCACCACTACCAACAGCAACCTGACTCACTCAAATTGTTTGACAAGTTAACTGTTAGAGAAATGGTTGTTGTGGCGTTGGTGATTCATTCTGTGATCTCTCTAGCACACAGGTATATCCAAACACAAAACTGTCAGTAAATAAGTAAGATAGGGAAAACCAATAAATCCAGTCATTTTTCTTATCTTCCACTCAACCGCGAACTTTTACCTTGTCACTATCTTTTCAACATGCCACGTCCTCATAGTCGTCGTCGTCGGTTGGCGAACAATGACATAAGCTGTCGTTATGTACTTTAACTTTTTTTATGAATATTCATAAATTTTGTGTATGTATTTACGTACGTACGTTGTCGGTAGTTACATGTCTCTCCTCATCTCACATGTAAATAGGTATACATGTAGCATTTATAATTTTTTTATTATTATTGTTATTTGCATCCATTTTGCGAATATAAATATAATAAGCGGCTGTATAATAATTAATATTTTGCGCAAAAAAAAAACAGCTTCAAGTATTTTTTTTAAATGAAATCTGAAACCCACACTGGAAAGTGGAAACTAAGCTCACTTAAGTACTCGTTTACTGATACACACACACACACACACGCTGGGAATAAAATCCTGTCTNCACACACACACACACGCTGGGAATAAAATCCTGTCTGTCTGTTTGTCTCTGCTTCTGTTTTTTTCCTCTCTTGTGTATATTCACCTACCTACAAATTAATATGCTAAAAAAGTGTGGATTTTACTCAGACAATAATCATTATCATCATCATCGGCGTAATAACCATTTAGTCAATAGACAAGGATTTCGTAGTTTTTTTTTAAATATTTTTTTTTTCTTTCTCCTTCTTTTTGAAAAGTTGCTACTACGGTTGGTAAGAAGATTTGAGCAAAGCAGGAAGCCAGTAGTAGCATGTATGAATGTACATGTGTGTATAAATATTGCAATGGATTAAGAAGCAAATTTATTTTTCATGAAATATACTGTAATCATCGTGATTTTCCTCCGTTAAGAAACAACACCATACCACACTCATTGTTATCATTATTATTATGCTTTTGTCGTGCAGCAATAATCATTTACTTCTTCTTTTTTGCAATGAAGGGAAGAAAAGTCGTAGTCATGCATGTTGGCTCTTGAGAAATGTAAATAACATACAGCATACATACATACTCACTACTACACACATTGGCAGAGAAACAGCTGCAATCCTATCCTATCATCGCCGGTTTTCATCGTCATCATCATCCTCATACAACACAAAGTTTTAGAGATATAATTTTTTTTACACATTACATGCACACCATGCCAATAATATAACATGTAGTGCTTAGTACAACAGAGTCAATGTAGCAACAGCAAGCACAACAACCCCCGCACTGCTACTACTACTACAACTACTCAAGTAAGCATAAAAAAAGAAACACGAACAAGTCAAGAGCATCATGATGATATCATGATCGTCAAAGTGTTTTGTAGAGACGCAGGAAAATACTGCTGCGGTGGGTTGGAAATAGGGAGAAATTGTTCTGCTGCTCATATTATCCTTCTTCTTTTTCTCCTTCTCGTATTCTTTGAGTGTGTTTACGAAGAGTACACCTGAGGATTTCCTTACCAAAAATATTCCTTGGCCTATCTCAAAATGCAGAAATGTAGTTTTTGTTGCCATCACACAATCAGCAGTGATGATGATGATGATGATGATGTTGCTGATGACAGGTACGCAAGAGGAAAGAAAAAAGAAAGAACAACGCTTATACCCACAACAATCACCACCACCACCGCATACGTTCTAAATAATCATTTCTTCTCTTTTATAAACTTGAAAATATTGAAGAAGGTATACATACAATGTACATACAAAGTTGCAATATATACAAGCACGCACACACACTCATAAAAATACGCTTTATTTTTTTTATTTGCACACTTCTTCTCTCTATTTATTTCTACTACTGCAACTCCCACAAAATTCAATTCTCTTCGTCTCTTCTGTTGTTGCCGGGATGCGAATCAAATTTAAGAGGAAAAGAAAATACATAAAAAAAAGTTAAAAGTATATAAGTATTTCCCTACTACTTCTACTATCACCACCACTGCTTCATTTCATCATCATGACATGATAGATATAATACATTTTAAAATTCGTGTGGTGGTTTGGCTTTTAAAGTGGAGTGGTTTCTCTCTCTCTCTCGAAAAGTTTTGAATTAAATTATTTATTTCATATTTTTCCCAATGCCACTACTGTGTTGACTTTTATTCTCAAAGCGACTACTACTAACTTGCATGAAGACAACCTAAAAAAAAGTGCAAGCAGGTTGCTCTTTCTGTTTTCTTCTTCTTCTTCTTCTTGTTCAGTAAGGTGTGTGTGCATCTGCTGCACTTTTACTACATTTTTAAAATATCATGCGTTGTCGATAAATTCACACAGGTAGACAATAAGTATATATATGTATGTACATACATACATGCCTCCATTATTATTATTATACTTTCTACCCTTTTTTACTCATCGTATTTTTACTGCTCTGCATTCACCACAGCCGATGAACGATGAACCTGCCTGTTGTAAAGTGTTATGACCGGTAAAAAAAATCTTTCTTTTTCGTGCAAGCAAGTCAGTTTCCTTAGAAAGACTTACTCTGGTATATACCAAAAGTGTATGATAATATACATGCATAAATGTATGATGTATGTAGTTGGTATGCACATTTATAAACCTATTTACTTACTACTACAACAATATCATGCTATATACTATATAATTTGATCTCGACAATGTAAAGTCCTCTCTCGTTTTTCCACATGCTTCATCATATATATACCTATATATTATTAAGAAAAAATAGTTTTATTTTTATTTTTTTCTACTGTGGATGACAAGACTAGTATTATAAATGTGGGGTTTATACAACTTCTTATGCGATCAAGATGCTGCTGCTGCTGTACTTACACTGATGTAGCTGACATTGATCCATGTGTTACATGTTATGTATATTATTGTGGTATGTGTTGTTGTGTACTCACCTCATCCATCCAGCGAGTGATGGTGGCGGCCGCGGTGGCATGACTTTACAGCAGAGCATATTATTATACAGGATAATATTTCTCTATATATCCTTGGGATAATACACATACACATATTATTGCTTGTCTGTGTGTTATAATAATAATGAGATAAAGTTGTGATGATGGTGGTGGTGGTGGTGGGAAGGAAAAAGGTGAGTTAAGTATATTGGTGTGTGCAGTGAAATAGGGATGCGTAAGTATGGTAGTAAGTATGCATGCATGCATGATGTGCGAGATCTAGAATACTGCTGCTTTTGATGCTGCTGCTGCTGCTGCTATGTAAGCAGGTAAACTCGGTATTAAAATGGTATTCCTACAACAGATGAAATTGAGTGCCTCAGGCAATTCCATCATGTCCACCCACTTTCATTATTCCTGGTAATGCTGTGCTTCCCTTATGCTCTGTGATAAGTTGCAGAGAGGTATTATTGTCAGCAGCCACCACCATCACCAGGCCAGTGAAACAGAAAGAAATCTGCTCCTGCTGCTGCACACAGGTAAAAAAAATTTTTTTTTGAAGAAGCAGAAAAAAAAACTAAATGGAAAACAAAACGAAGAGAGCAAGATATAAAAAAATAAGACTGAAAATCAGGAGAGTAAAGTAGAGAAGAGAAGCATAATATATAAGAAGATAAAGAAAACTTGTTTTTTTTACCCTGGAATATTATAGGAATGAATGTCCAACAACAACAACAACACAACATATGAGCAGCAGCGTAGTCCATCCACAAGTTTTACTACTCGGCTAGTCGTGTGTATTATCTTTATTCTTAATCCCAATTTCATACTTTGCTTCTTCTTCTTCCTCCACCTCTCATATTATCCATTTATATACATGTATACTATATATTTTAGTGTAGCCTTATATGCTCTTGCTCTTGTTTACTCACAGATTTTTTCCATCTCTCAGGATTTGACGGACTCACTGTCTCATTTTGCTTTGTTCTGTTGTACATGAGAGCAACAACGACTACTCCAATCCAACACATACATACATACACATACAGCTTTGTACCTTGACTTTTTTCTTTTGGCTTGGACAGACACACCACCACGAAAGTCAGAATTTTGGCTGAATATTTTTTTTTATCTGAAAATCCACTCGGGTTAAAGTTTTGCTGATGTTACTACTACTAATATTACTACTATTACTGCACGGCTTATATTCTCATGAATTTTATATTGTATGACAATATGGAAAAATGGATATTTAGGACTTCATTATGATACCTTGGCCGCTACATCCAGGGAACACGATACATATATATATATATGAGAGAATAAAAATGGGAAGAGACGATCATCATCGTACTAATAACAACAAGCGTTGTTCCAATAAGGGTTTACGGTTCCACTTTTTTTTTTAAAATTGAAAGCTCTCTACATCAGTGATGTTGTTGTTGTTGAGGAAGATGATAATAATATTAAAGCAACATAGATGTAAACTGTAAAGATTCCATTTTTACTGTATATTATATAGTATACCATACCCCATATACATAATAATATTTAGTTTAGGTGGTGGAGGTAGTATTGGTGGTTGTGGTGTTGTTGTTTACATGCATACCACCACTACCACACCACTCTACCCTATACTTGTACTACAACACACACAAGCGCGTATTATAATGATAATAATAATATTTTTTAACTTATTTTCTTATTTCTTCATTTTCATCTTGTCGTCGTTTCCTTGTGGGGAGCTCACGAAGAAGAAGGAGTAAAGTAGAAGTAGTAGAGAGCAGTTCGTTTACAACCACAAGAGTAGTAGAATAAGTATAACAACAACAACAACAGCAACAACAAAATGAGAAGTTAGAAACGAAGAAATAACATTATTATGGTTATTATTATTATTATTATGACTGTTAAATTTGGAAGCTTGGGAGAGAAGAGGAAGAAAGAAAAAGAGAGTGAAGAAAAAAAAATATATAAAAATTTGTGTGCCTGTTATATTCACCTCCTCCTGAAAAAAAGAGCTAAAGAAGTAGCCATGTGGTCTTTCCTTTTACACATCGTTACATTTATTTATTTTTCTACCGTACTCTACATACCTATCTTTAAAAAAAAGCAATCAAGGCATTATTACCCGTACATATTGCCTTAGTAGGTGGGCATGTTAGAGCTGGATGGAGCGGCGATAAAAGTATGAGTATAATGTACCCATATTTTTTAAGGTGTGCGTTTTTTTTTATTTAAAAAAAAGAAGTAGAGCTTAGTAGCAAGCGAGCGTATATTATATATAACAGCTTTAGAAAAAAAGAAAAGAAAAACCACTAACTGACAATATTATTATTATTATTATGAATGTTCCAATATACAGTCAGACAAGTGGTTTAGATCATGTTACCTGTTTCTCTCTCTCTCTCTCTCCCTCTTTTCCTTCCTTCATCTTCCTCTGCCAACCTGCCTGCTTGCACAGCTGCTGAGCTGAGAGTTACTCTGTGTGTATATGTGTGTGAAGTGAAGGTTGGTAATAATAACTACTGGAAAAAACAGGGAATATATATTATCGATAATGGTAACAGTAATAATAATAGTAATGGATGCTATATGCGCCAGAAGAAGATGAACAAGAGTACATACTTGAATAAATCAAACATGCATGCATGCATACAACATACTATACACTCATCATTTTCATCATCAATATTTAACAGACAGTTTATTTATATACAACAGCATCATCATCATCAGCAGCAGCAGCAGCGCAACAACAGTAGGAGCTGATGTCAGGCTGAATAGATTATTATTATTTTTTGTTTTTTTTTTGTGATTTTTCCTCTTTGTCTGATGGAATTATTAAAAAATAATAATTGTTGCGCACTAAATGTATTCGGGAAAAAATTTCCCGCTTGTAAATGTAACACATATACACACACATCAAAAAATGTCAATAGTGTAGCCGCCTTCCCTTTGTAACTTTTACGTCATTAAAATCAAACAAAAGAAAATGAGGCTACTTACTTTCGCGTTTAACATTTTTGAGCAGAATTTCACAGCACACAAGTTTGGTGAGAATCCAGAGAGATAATATAAAGTGCTTTTTGCTGCCACATACTATACTGCACTGGCAACTGGAGAGGAGATAAAAAAAATGGTCATTTATGATTAACATTTGCCTGGGTATAATAATGTATGTAGGTATATATATATATGGATGATATAATGCAGTCTACGTGCCAAGTGCCAATAATGAAGATGATGTAAACGGTTGTATAATAATATATAAATATATATAGGGACATGCAGGCTTTTGTATAATATGTCGGGTTGGGCACAATTGCTATTTATTACAAATTTGATCATCATTACAGCATTCCTTTGAGTAGTGGTGGTAATAAATCTTTTGCAGACACGCTTTGATTCAGATTAGTATATGGTGTGCTTTTTCCATGAACGTGGGATCATAGCCTTACTACCACCACCACCACCACCACTATTCCTTTTGGTCTTCCTTGTTGCTCCAAGGAGAAGAATAAAAGCCAATTATTCTATTCACCTCCTGTCATGGCTACTGTCAATTTACATATTATTACACTTTAGATGCTTATACATACAGTAGGGCCTAAATAGGTGGTATGTATAAGTTTTATTTTTTCCTTCTCTCTCTCTCTCTCTCTCTTTCTTTTCACGAACTGTCATTTTTGTCATATAAAGTTTAAACCAGCAGCATATACATATTTGTAAATGTGTCTGTGTTTCGTTGTCCTACTACTAGTCAGTTAATTGAAGTCGTGCAACGACTGACAATAACAAATAGTGATATAGTTATAATATAATACGTTTTACGCAAGCACACAGTAAACCAGAGAGAGAGAGAGAGCAAAAAGAGTGATGGATGAAAAGGGAGAATGGAAGTAATGTATAGAATGTTGCATGTTATGCTGGTTGGTATGTGAATTTTTCTTCTTCTTTTTTTTGCTACTGCTACTGCTGCTGCTCCTGCTGATGATGATGCTACTAGTTTTTAACTGGTTCACTCAAACGAGAAGAGCTTTGCAAGAGTTAAATATCACGTTTACTGTAATGAAAGAGGCAAACTCCTCACAAAGTTTACATGACAAAAAATAGGACAAATTATTAGCAAGGTTCGTACATATCCCTATAATATACTACATTATAAGGACGTTGTGGTATAATCTAGAAGTATGGTACACACACAGCAAATCCATCCGAAACAAAGTCACAAAAAAAAATTTATATTGCTTACTGCATGAAAGTTATTACGTTGTAATCATTATTATAAATTATACCATGAGCACATGTCATTTACATGCAGTTTTTTAGAAACATAAAAAAACCATTTCCGTGAAAAAGAAAATTCAATTTGGTTCTTTGAAATGAGACAAAAACACAAGGATAAAATTCACCTACAATACGCATTATGTTTTTCCCCGTAGTTCGTTCCATTTTTCGTCCTTATTTCCTTGTAATAATGTTGGTATTAATTTGCAGTTGTTTTAGAAGTCTAGTTTGCAACACTGCACTATTTTTTACTAGTTTTCATCTCTGTGATGCAAGCCTTTTGTTTTTTTTTGTCACAAATTATGTACAACATCGTGAAATGATACATGTCTTTTGGAACTGGAGCAATGTACCTAATAATGTGCCACGTACTCATAAAAATTCAATTTGAAATATAAAATTAGCAAAAATCATGGGTGATACACGGACAAGTTTGTGAGTAGAATTAATATGTCTTTGTTGTTGTTGTCTGGTGAACTTTTATAACTAAAGCTTCATTTATTTTCGCCACCTTAAAATTTCCACATAAAACAGCAGACAATTGCACCATCCACCACCACCACAATTCCATCATCATTTTCATTCTTGATATTTTACGAGAAGAAAGAAAAAAACCTGACCAGGTTTAGTTACTATTATTATTATTTTACTTTTTTTAGTTATAAATCTTCATATGCTTTTCGAAAATCAAAAGTGATTCCATGTAGTTGAGATGGTATCATCATTCCTAGTGAAAAACAGAACACACACATACTCATACTCTCAACAGCACAGCATTCATTTTTTCTTTTTTTTACGACATTTCATGAGAATGCAACATCCAACTACTTACTTGCCATCATCATCCTTTTCTGCTGTAGTGGTGGTGGTGGATGGAAGCAATGATTCAGTTTAAAAAACAAAAATAAGTAGTAGCAGTAGTAGTCGTCGTGTAATACTCATCATCATAGTAATATGCTAACTTTAGAGAGCAGTATTTCGAACGTGAGATGAATTTCAAATAGAAACGAGCTTGAAGCATGCTGAATTAATGTCTCACTAACAGACAAGAGCATAGACATTTTTATTATGTATACCTTTTTGGAAACAAACGCGAGAGAGGAGAGTGTTGGGGAAAACCAGGAAGTATCTAAGTAAGTAAGTACGTTGTTTGTTGTAATAGTGTTGTAAGCGCAACAACAACGACAGAAACAGAAGCAACATGATCATGATGATGATAATAATGATGATGATGTTTGCTATATAATAATAAGAGAAAAGAAAAATGGATTTTGGTAAAGTGTGTGTGTGTGTGTGTGGTATATTATGTTGGCAATGGATGTGGTGTATAGTGTATGGGCTAGGGTAGGGTAACAAAAAAACACCCAAACTGAAGAAGAAAAAAAACTCATTGCAGGTGAAAAACAGTATCATCTCAACACCAAACATACAAGAGCAGAAGCAGTAGCATCATCATCATATATCCTTTGCCAACTTGATATTACGCTTTGTAGTAATGTTATTGGCAAAACGCATTAAACTTACTCTCTCTCTCTCTCACTCTGTTCTTTATTTTCATGGCTATAATAATAATAAAGTTTGTATAACATTTATTATAATACATGTATATGCTATCATCATCAGTACTTGTCCACTCAATTTTTGTAGGGTAAAAAAAAAATATTACAAAAATGCATATAATATTTTTGAATGGTCCGCACACGGTTGATGGTCGTCACATGTTGTGTTTTTATATTCATCTCAGTTTTTATTTTACTTTTTACATTTTGTATTGTGTTCTGTTTCTCTTGTGGAAGCATCAACACTACAGATCAAAATAATAATAATGATGATGGAAGCTTTTTGTAATCAAATTCTAACGTCATTTATTTCTCCATACAACTGGAAAACTACCTGGAGTTTTTTTTCATTTCCTATATACATTTTTCGCTGCTTCTCTGGTCAGACCAAAGAGAGAGAGAGAGAGAGAGAGAGAGATAGAAAGAGAGAGTCAACAAACAAGAATGATGTTGATGCACGAAAATGGATTTATGTAACCAGACAAACCCATTTACATAACATTACAGAGCGGTGTAGCAGTATATTGAAGTTGGAATGACTAGGAAATATGTAAATAGTAAATACCTATGTATGTTTGTATGTATCAGAGTCAGAGAGATAGAGAGAGCGAGAGAGAAAGGTAGAGTGAAGCGTATGTATAAAAATGAGCACTTTATCACGAAAAGTGTCCACATATTTGTCACGTAAAAGTAAAATGTATCGTAAGTGTGCGCCTGTGTCATAAAAACTGAATTAGTTTGTTCTGACTGTGAAGTTTCCATATTACAAGGCTGACCATAAAATATACATCTTTTGACACAGTATGTATGTATGTATGTATGTATGTATGTAAGTATGCATGTATTATTAGGGGTAGTTTGGTGACAGTATCCTGCTGGAGTCTGAGCTGAGTGAGCACCTCAGAGTCAGAACATTATCCCTGGAAGGGACTGCCAACATTACAAATGCGTTTTTATGTATTCATTCATGTTTGTGTGTTTGTGTGTGTGGACAGCTTAATACAAAGTTATAAAGGATGATTTCACATTATTACCAGAGAGAAAATAGATGGAGAGAGAGAGAGAGACGTCTGATGTGTTTCATGAAAGGTTTGTTGATACGTGTTTCCGCTCCATGGCTGTAGCAATATGGAGAAAAATGAGAAACTACCTGGTCATTATGGGAAATGGCAAAACAAAACTTTCAACAAATTCGTCTTGATATGATTAGGGAGACAGGATAAAATACTACTTATTAGAACAACAACAGCAACAACAACAATAACATACAGGAATAAATTCAGAAATACGGACCACACTGGTGGTGGTAGTAGTGATGATGGCAAGACATGTCAACTCAAGCAGCCTATATGCTTACATGATACGATTGTCTAAGTGCACAAGTCAGAGAAAAAACAGGTAGGTGGATTGGTCATGTTTAATGACCTATCATAGGGGAAAAGCCGTCATCGCAAATTTCAATGGAAAATGGTTTCTCGAGTGAATAAAATAAACAGAGAGAGAGAGAGAGTGGAGGTGGTGGTGGTCCTCCTCACTACTTTGCTTTGTAACATTTTTCTCTCGCGATTTTCTCTGAATAATATTATTTGTAATATTATTATGTAATAAAAAGGATAGCTAACAAAATACTAATGCCTATATTGTGTGTGTGTGTGTGTAGCAGAAGAAGTGAGACATGACAGGCCATGCTATTTTCCATGCCTACTTTTCTGCTCGGTGCAGTTTCATATCTCGTTTTTTTTGTTTCATTTTACCACGACTTACTTAGAGCTCCTCAACTATGTACATGTACTGGTAGTGCGCCGCTACCAGTAAAGTAGTTAGTAGTACTGCTGCTCTACTCTCTTTGTATTATAATACGCTATATCTTTGTCTGTGCGTGTGCATGTCTCGGATTTTCATTAAGTCATGTGTATGTGTGTGTGGTGTTGTGACTTAACTTGTTCTTGTTTCACAAAATGCTTCATGGTTAAAAAGCTTCATTTACTGTTGTGCTTCCAGCTATGAATATGACAGTGACAAAGAGTATTACACGACATATACAACATGTTAGCTTATTAACCATCACGTTGTGAATTTTAACTCCTTCCGGCTTCCAAACAAGATGTAGTAGTAGAAGTAGCAGAAGAAAACAAAAAAAAAATGATTGACTACCACTACTCTCTATATATCTGCCTTTTGGTTCTTTGGTGGACTACAGGGAATTGTTAAATCATCGTAAGCGGAAATGAAATTGCAGCGCATGTTATCCACAAATGTCCAGAGAGAAAATGTACAAGTTCAACAACGGCTGGCTGGCTGCTGCTGCCAATATTTTATTACTGCTGTGTGCTGCTAAGCTTAGAACATTAATGTAAGATAACACAACTTAATAATGGCACTACTAGCACTACTGTTTAGTATACTGTCTGGTGATCTTAAACATGAGAGAAAATGAAAATAATTTTGCGTACCTCCAACAAACTTGGCTTTGTTGAAGGTAGTAATAATGCTTTGCTGCTAGCCAGTGAGCCACATAAAGAATGTATATATTATGTATAACATTGTAACGTAACAATTAAGTTAGAAAAGCTACTCATGCAAAACGTCTTTTGTTATGCTTCTTCTTCTCTCTCTTTCTCTGTTCTACTGACTGAAATAGAAGTAGTCTGTGTATCAAAACGATCCCCTAATATTTTCCACCAGTTTTGTGCCTTCTCAAAAGACATTAGTAGCGGTGTGTAGCAGACGCGTCGGTTGTTGTTCGTGGTGGTGGTGGTGGTAGTGATGGTATGGTGTTGAGCAGCAGCAGCGGCGGTTCTTCTTCGTCTTCTCCTATTTCTCTCTATATCTACACATCTATCCATCTAATTCGTCTAGCATACTTTTTGATAGAGAGACAGAGAGATGATGAGATGAGATGTGTAAAACAGTGTATAAATTTGCTATTTTCCCCGTGCACACACACTATCATCGTCACCAAACATCACCACTACCACTGCCTACCATAATGTACAACGTTAACTATAACTACTGCTACTACTGCTACTATCCACCTATCTCTGGTTATTTAGCTAATACACATCTGCTTACAAATTAGTGGGAGGATGTCGAGAATCCATGTCGTCGTTTTACTGTAAAGGTACGCCGTGGCATATTAATCATTGAATATGATTAGTTTTCCTCTATCTCGCATCTCTCTCAGTCAGTTGCATACGTATCCCATATAGGCGTCCATAAAGTTCAATACTATTATCTCTCTTTCTCTCTACAAGATACCTTTACAATAGACATCATACTGTATGATTCATACACCCATCAGACAATAATGTCTTTAAAAAATAACACACACACGCACACACTCACATCCTTTCTCAATTTTTGGTTCCATGTGATACTAGTACTGCTTGCTTGTTTTCTGAATATAGTTGTGTTGGACTCTTTTTTTGACTCTTGCTACTTGATAATATTTATACATGATGTTGATGTTGATGATTCAGAAAAAAGGAAATGGATGGAGTGGTAGGTGGTGGTTGAATGGTAGTATGATGAACTGCTACTACTACTATTATTACTTTACTTTATTTTGTTAGCATACATCCACTAAAAACGTAAGCATATATAGACATGCATAAAAGCATAAAATCTTCTTTACTGGGTCATCACCAAAGGTGGAAGGATTCCTCATGCTTCTACAAATGAGTTAAATAGTGTGTATTTTACACACGAACTATAACACATATAAACACTACATAAGGATGTACATATAATAGGTAGGTAGGTAGGTATGTATACATCGCGTCCCTTTACATATTATAAAGAACCGAAATAATACCCGCGATTTTGTAGAGCTTCTCTTATCCAACAAAGTCGTTTTGTAGAGAGGAAAGAGACGAATGGAATTATCAACAGCACTTGTACGACTTACCCCTTCTGCTTCTTGCAAGGGGGAAATGGAGAGAGAGAGAGAGAGAGAGAGAGAGAAAGAGAATAGTAGTAGGCTTGACTCAAGCGTTGATTATTTCCGCTTTTTGTGCTAATATAAAACAAGTATCTCTTCGCTACTACACGCCAATATACATACATATACATATGATACCGACAGATAACCTTAAAGTTATATACGACGACGTATGCATTTATACTAGACACGTAAAAGAAGAAAGGATGCATGGATACACATGGTCTCTGTCTACTTGTGTGATATGAGGAGAGCACATGGTGGTGGCGGCGTCGTCGGCGGTGGTGGTGGTGTGGTAGCAAGTGCTAACAAGCAATTGAGATTGTACTGCACAAGAGACAAGACAAAGGATACGTTCTTTTTTGCTTCCTTTCACAATATGTACCTACAATGTGAGAAAAAGGAAGACAAAAATATGTGTATGTACATTGGGGTGTAGATATGGTTATGTAATAGCCACAGCAACAGTGCTGTAGTAGTAGTAGCAGTAGTAGAATAGTTTGGTTTTATTGAGTTTCAGTTCAGCTGCTGTTGATATTACGTTACAGGGTACATAGCTAATTGGATATCAATACCCACACAGAAAACGATGATGGTGAATCTAAATCCCTTTGTTAAACAAGCGTACAAGGTAATGGTAGTTGTAGTAGTTGTATAGAGACAATGATGTCGACGACGACGATGATGATAACGATGTAATGTGGTATTTCCTTTCAAATTGGAAAAAAGTGTCCTCCTTTTATAAGCTTATCAACAATAGCCAATAAGTGAATGAACAACAATAGTGTTGTAACTAGATGACTAGTACACGATGTGACGAAGAGGAGCAGGATGATGTTTATGATGATGATGATGATATTTCCAATCAGACCTCATTAACTTTAAGATGACCTCATATTGTCCTGTGCAGGAACACAACAACAATGATGATGATAATGATGTGATATTGACAGTGATGAATATATGTATATTTATTTATACTGGAATTACAGGAAACATTAGTTTTTTTTTAATTTATGAAGTTCAAGTATAGTTTACATGATAAATGGTCCATGTATTTTGTATGTATGAATTTTGACATAATTATTATTATTATAGTAGAGAATTTACAATAAGCTCTTATGCTAGAGAGAGAGAGAGAGAGAGAGAGAGAGAGAGAGAGTATAGTCCTTGAAAAATATGACGAGGCGAGGAAAAGAAACGTATTTTCACACACATGGAAAATTCTTTAATTCCTGCAAATTGTTGTGATATCAAGGAATGTACCACTTCTTTCCTGTCATTTGTCATGTATGCGTTAAAATACCACATTTGCCATTTTCCAAATGTCCTGGCAAGAGATAACTAAAGATTTAGTCGAATACTCTAATGCGGTTAGTGTGTGGTTGCGCCTGCATAATTCTCTACTTTTTCTGTAAACCTAAAAAGGAGAAGATTACTTGCTTTCCATCTTAAAGGTCTTAAAGTAACCTAATATATCCGTCCATATTTTTTGGGTGCAAAAATGGAACATGCTAGATTTCCGCCGTGTGTGTTTGAATTATTATTAGCAATATTTTCATCACCACCACCACCACCACCACAAGCACCTAGCTATATGATACATATATATTTTGTGACCAATACCTTTTTCTCATTAAGAGAAAAGACACACACACTCTCTTTCTTTCTGTTTGGATGAATGACATAACCCTAGACAGTATATAAAACCCACAATAAAAAGGGGAGAAGAAGCCTCTAGTCATCCCGTCATAATATCATACCACCTGCACACCTGGAACCTTCCTATTATTACACTTTTTGTGTATGTATGTCTATTGTTGTGACATGACGTGAACCGGAGCGATGAACTCCAAAGGAAAATCTCCTACGACACAAACCTGCGAGCCGAGAGCAGCACAGTGTACAAGTGTATGTATGTATCTCTTTCTCTTTCTCGCTGTTTGTTATTGTGCCATCCATTCTCTCTCCCAATCTACAATGGATTTGGTGTTCCTCGCTTTGTTCCCATTGTTCTGATTGTCACGGTCATGCTATAATATACTTTAAATTACTGTTTTTATATGTTATATATATATATATCACCATATCAACCAGAGTCTGCTGTGGGGTAATGTATAAGCCCACCATTGTATTGCATTCATACTACAAAAACGCTCTTGTTTTTTGTTGTTGAATAGTTAGCGAACTTGCGTATTATTATATCCCAGAAAATTATCATGCTCTCTTCGTCATACAAAAACATTGTATTATTTTTAGCGTTGCAGGATTCTCGCAAACTTTTGTATAGTATATACACATAATATAATACACTGCTGCGTTATATGTAAACATAGCTATGACAAGTATCAAAGTTAACTTTTTGTACCTACTACAACTACAACTACCACTGTAAATACATTTTGTTGCGAAAGGTTTTTAAAAGATAATAATTATTTATACTCCATTTATTTCATTTTATTCACTCCAACAATTTATGTTCCAGCAGCCATCCTACTTTGCAAACCAACTTAAGACGAAGAAGCAGCATGCTTTGTTATACTATACATTATGACGTAATTTCCAAAACACCCCATTGTTCTCCTTTGCACTTCCCACCACCACCATCATCACCACTACATAATATACACATACTACTTTCATCTTTTTCTGCAAGGAAAACAACTTGTTACAAAGGATAGAGTGTAGTAAATACAACACAAGCCAAGAAAAAAGTTTAATCATGCGAGTAGTTTTTGGTGTCGATTGAAAGTTCATTAGGAATAGTGGCGGCTCTAAAGTGACACACTCTCTGGTGCTGCTGCTGCAGCAGCAGACCAAAATCAAAGACAAAATAAAATAATTTTTGTTCTACACTTTTGATTTAGTTCAAAGCAAGATTTTTTGTTGTCTATTTACCTACGTCAATAAAGTGTCTCTGGCCTATTTCGTCGAATGATGATGATGACAGTGACAATGATCACACAACTTTGTTTTGTCACACAAGTTTTCTACAACATTTATATATATACATCTGTACTTCTTTAAGTACGGTAACCTCTTGACTTACATTGAAAAAACAGAATCAATTGAGTTGTCTTTCAGGCAGACTATATGTTCTTTATTTTTTTGCAGGCCACAGCCATAGTGACTCGCTTTCGCTGTTTCCTTTTGCTCTCTTGAGTCCTTTGGGGCCATAACAAGTTTTTTTTCTCCTTTCTTCTTGTCTCAATGAAGCCACAAGTTGTTATCCACAATTCCTTTATTTTTTCTCTTCCTATTTATCCACTTTCCTTTTCTCTCTCCATTTTCAACATTTTATCACCAAAAATAAAAAAGGATGATATTTAGCTTTTGCAAGTTTTTGTTTTGTTTCCCTTGAAATATTTTGCTCTTTAGCTTTTAAGTATAATTGATTCATCTGTTCTTTCCTGAGAGGGCAATGCTTTATGTAAAAAGTGACACAAAACATACAACATAATGCAGTTTTAATCCAGATAAAAACAGAAATCTATTGAAAAAAATATGGGAATTGGCTTTAAAAAGTAAAAAATCTATATATTTAAAAAAAAATATATATGCATGGATGGCGACGGTAGGTTGTTCCTACATATTCTAGGAAACTTAAAAAATGTTTACACTACAGCTTCTTGAATGAATAAGAGAAGACACTTGACACTGCTGTTTTTTACTTGATGCACCATGAAAAATCCAGAAGAGTCCTCTATAGAATCACAAGTGTACGTGGAATGCATTATAATAAATAATAACCTTTTCACGTATGTATGGGTATATACATAAAACGAAGTAGAGAGTAGTGTGCATGTATGTATGTAGGTATATTTGTACATAATATGTGCATGCATCATGGCTCATTGTCCAAATGAGACAAGCATGATTTATTCGCAGGAATTTTCGGACAGGTTGTAATCTCTCATTGTCGGTTTACGGTAGCCGCAATCTTCCAGAAAATATTTTTGGAATTTTTGCTCTCCTTTTTACAACTCCACAAACAAGCATAATATATATATTTGGTATAAAAATATATCATCATCATAATCAAAATCTGTGTAAGATGTTTATTAGGCATGTATGAATACATATTTTTTTCCCAAAAAAATAATATTATGATCTCTTTGCTCTCTCACTCTCCCCACCTCCGTGTCACAAATTGTTTTTTTTCTTTACAGTTTCACGACGATCCTGTTGAGCAAACTAACTGTATGTGCATATATAATACACTACTTTATATTGTCACAGATATATTTATATAGTTTTTAAAAAGAATATGAATTTTTTAAAATATATATTCTCTTTTTTTGGAGGAAACAGGGGCATGACTTTATTTTTTGAAAGGCTGACTGAGCATCTCATAAATGGCTGAAAATTGTCTTTTTTCGTCTCGTTGCACTCTACCATCATCATCCAACTTGTGTGCTACTTTACTACCACTACTTGAGCCAGTATTTGGTTGGAAATGAGAGAGAGAGAGAGAGAGAAAAAAAACTGTACATATTATGTCATTTTTTTCTGCTTCTGCTATTCTTAAACGCCTATCAAGATGCCTAGATGTGTGTGTGTGTTTCACATGAAAGGATAGCAGCATCATTTTAGGGTATAAAAGCGCGTCCGTGTGGGGTACACAAGAGGTAAACCAAAGAGGAAATAAATGTGTGTGTGTTTTTGAGTGAGGGAGAGGAAGAAGTGTATAAAGTAGCGGATAAGTGGTTGTGATTGGTGATGAATGACAGTGACTGCTGTGAAATCCCGTCATTTTATCTCTTGCTTGCATCATCATCATCATCATCCTCATCTTCTTCATATCTCTTTCTTGGATTTTCAAGTGTACAGATACGAGAGGAAAAAAAACGTACGTTTGTATACGTACATACATACCTCTATAAGTTGACGATGGTGACAGTTGAAGGAAATTCCAAAATTGAGGAGGAGAAGCAGAGATGTACAAAAGTGTGTGTGTGTGTGTGTGTACTTGCTCTCCCGAATAAGCAAACATATAGAAAACGTACCTTAATCTTTTCTCTTTATTCATCCTCCTCCTCCTCCTCTCTTTCTTCTTCCTCATCGCCATCAACGTCGTGATCATCTTTTGCGCTTAACTTGATCCGTTTATTTCGTTGCACTTTTTACTGTTCATACACTACCTATTAGGTACTTTGAAAGTTTAAAAGCATCTACTACTCTCTTTTCTACGCTTATATTACTATATTGGAACACTGTCACTGAAAAGAAGAAAGAGAGAGATGGAGGGAGGGAGAGAGAGAGAAATGGAGGATTTGAAAGTACTTAAATGGGCAATATATCTCCCTGTTTCTTACCAGAATTGTGTCCTTTCTGAAGGAGACAAAGAAGATGTACTATTATATTTCTTGCTCAATGCCCTGTGTGAGTGTGAGTAGTCGTCGTCGTATTCCTCGTCAGTAGACGTGCATTTATCCTACCTAGGCTAAATGGCTGTTTCGATTTCTTGTTTTCCGTTTGGCAATACACTCATCATCCACTTTTTTCTAGGTAGATAGACTTGCAACGTTCTGGTGAATGAAGTGCTATTATTGCAAAATTAATGTGGTGTGTAGCTAAACTATTCCCATTACACGTTACGCAGATACACAAGCTCGTCTCTGCCTCTATACGGAATGGTAATGTGCTATATATGTATGTAGCTTATAGTTTTGTGGAGTGGTAATAAGTTATAGAAGGAAATGGAATTTTCTTGATTCTTTTCACAGATCCTCTCTGTATAGAAGAGGCATGATGAAGAATCTTAATACTTTTAAGCCATAAATTATCTTACCACACCATCATGATGATGACTGTGACGGACATTTCATTAGCTTCACGCTTTTTAACTTCTTCTTCTTCAAGTTTGCACAATCCAATACACAAGGCAATGAAAATGCCAAACATGGCATTTGCTGAGAGAAGGGTTGTAAACTCATAAAAACTTCCTCCTCAGCAACTTAAGCTGAGTAGCAGCATGCAAGAAGCAAGCAAGCAGCAGCAGCAGCATAACAACGACGACGAAAACAACAACAAAAATAACATTTAACAGAGCCATGCAAAAAAAAAGGAAAGGAAGACGGAAATTAAAGCTAGCAGGCAATGCATGTCAAGACGCACGTGAAGGTGGCGATGGAAATGGTGATGATGATGGTGGTGGTGACACACGACTTTACTACTGACAAGTGTGTGTGTTTTTGTGTGTGTGTGTGCACTTGTAAATTACCTGGCATGTAATAATGTATTATGTAGCATGTATTTATGTACCTTTAGTTTAGGCACACGCATCTATTTAATTTATTAGTCTGTACAACAACTCTTCATTAAGTTTGTCACTCTCAGCTCAACAGCCAAGAAAAATAATGACTTATTATACTACGGCCTTGGATCATGGAAAGGATTGCACAAGAAACACTCGAGAGGATATATATAGAAAGAAATTAAATAATAACAATATTAATAATAAGTAACTCCTCTCTCCGGACAATCTATTATTACATACATACAAACAAACATAAACTAGAGAGACTTGAGTACTTAAAGTCTGCCCTTGTCTCTCATCTACCTAATCACATACCGGACAACAACATATACTTTTATTGTATATTATGTACCGTACAAACATATGTATGTTTA
>JAHZNC010005196.1:0-18757 GCA_027744095.1 Zhuqinia jingwanae | reverse complement strand
GTCTGGGGTAAGGTGAACACTATAAAAATCCATTTTAGGCAATAAATCCACTCGTCCAATATGTCCATTTAATCCATCGTCCGTCCGAAATAGGGGTGGACGTGGATTTTTACCATCTTTTTGGCGAGAGTTTATATTTATTGCGATGATTAACATAAACTAACATGTTTTCTTTGAATTGTGGGTCAGAACTTGGTAAATCTAATAAACAATGGATTGCCTTATTAGCTTATATTTCAGACATTTTCCCTTTTACTTATAGCGAAGAAGGAAAATGCAAAAAAGGCTGTCCAGGCAGTACCACATTTACATAGGTATATATTTTTTTAAACAAGAGAGTAAAAATTCGTCATCAAAGTCCTCATTATTTAGGTGGTGTGCTGGTTGGTGAAATGGCGTTGAACCTTGTCTTATTTTTACACTTTTATGCATGAGTACTAAGTACTAAATATCAAATGATGTAGAATCTGTCACTCTGCGGTTTTACACACTCATTTTGGTCACCAGCAAAAGCAAAAATGCTCTTTAATTTAAAAATGTTATTTGAATTATGCTTATTGATAAAGTAAAACCACTGTACTGCTACACAATTTTATGCAAGCAATAATGCCTACGCACAAACAGGCAGATTTATACGCGTACATAATTTAATACGATTACTATAACAGTTAGCATGTCAACCAAAAGAAAGCGGAAAACCCACAAAAAAATAACATTTTTACATTTCAGCAGAGGAATGCGTCGTCAGTTTCTGTTCACACGTATGCGTTTCACGAAAAATCCCATAATATCCTGTTTCCTCATTCAGTTGGTTTCTTTACATTCAAATTAAAAAATTGACTTTTATTCGTAGGTTGGCTTCTGTTGATGAGGGAGCAAATAATAATTATTAAATTGTTCTCTTATGTTTCCATTTCCATTTCATTTTGTGCATAAAATATGACTCCCTCTAATTTTAAAGGAGGTAGAGGGCGTGAACGCCACGCTAGCATATCCAGGGTCCCATTAATACCAAATATAATCATCACCATCGTCGTTGCCATAATTGTGGATGAGAATGAGTGGTTGATGCCCAGAGTGGAGGGTCGCACATGGCCTCGAACCGTGGAACTAAAATCCGCTTGCCACCACAAAAACGAGATTTATTCGAGCAGTGCCTCTGATGCTCTTCTCAAAAAGGATTATAACATTTCGTCCTCCACTTTGTCGTCCGGTGCTGAGGTGGTAACAGTCCCAACCCCAAATAGTGAAATAAATTCTAGTCTGTCGCCAATCCTTCCATCTCCTTTGCATCTTGAGCAGGCCAAGGGAAAAGGAGGTGGTGGTGATAGCGATGTTGCCGGTGATTACCAGGATTTTAATGGAAAAGAAAGCTCACGTTGCAATCGTCATCGCCATTACCATCTTTCGAGAAGTAACAGCAGCAGCAATAATAATAATGAGGATGATAATAGTGATGATAGTATGTGGACATCCAACTCAACAACCTGCCTCGCAGGACCATTTCATTTGGGAGCAGATGCGAATGAGTCTGTCTACAATGCATTATGCCCCTTTTCCTCTTCTGGTGCCACTACAAATGGAAAGTAATTCTGTTTTTTTTGTATATACTCTTTTCCACTCTTCTAAATCTATTTTAATAGCTTTTTTCTAACATGCTTGTCGTCTTATAATTCTTTTTCCTGTTGACACTTTATTACCATTGCTGTTTTGTTACTAATGCTAATACTCTCCTAGGGAGAAAGTGAGAGTTTTTCAAGGAAATTGAAATGAGATTGCTAAAAAGACACCGTTTCGTTACACACTATTTGCTTTTACAGGTTTCCCATTCGGGGAGTCCACTGCAGTGGAGATGATAGCGACTGGTTTACGGAATGCAGGCATGACAAACAGCAAGGCATCAGCCGCGCCACTTTTACCCTGAATAAATGTGATGATCGGAAAAGTCATTTTGATGCGGATTTGGGTGAGTGTGTGGAGAAAAAAGCGGCCAACTCATCGTCTTCGCAGACAACAGAGAGCAGAGAGCGACAGAGAGAGAGAGAGACTTCGTGTCCCATGAGCCATGGAGAGATATCGTCTGATGAAGCTATTTTACACTGGGTACTACTTCAAATAATGACTCAGGTTCCGACTCCAGAAGAGAGCAGAGCCAGTAGTGTGACAGGAGGTGCTCAAGATCTACAGTCTTTGGAGGATGATCATGATGATAATAGCCAAAAGAGAAGTAATAATGATGATGGGCCTGATGTTGATCGTAGTGACCAGCTAGAAAATCTGTGTAAATCGTCTTCAATTTCCTCGTCCATCTTTAATAGTCACGGTCTTCATCCTCATCCGCACCTGTGTACCAAATATATACAGTGCAGTGGGGATGGGAAGGGCTCCTTCTTTCTGAAAACTTGTGGACCCGGCACAGTATTCAATCCAGAACAACTCGTCTGTGACTGGCCAGCTAATGTACCCCAATGTAATGATGCCGCTGGTGGCAATGGGAATCAATTGCTACGAAGAAGACGAGCAACATCAACAATAGGAGGAGCTGAGGACACGGAGTTCAAAACAGTGGAACGAAATAGGTGCAATTTCGCAGGAATCAGACCAGATCCTCAGTTCTGCAGTAAATACCGATTGTGCAGTGCTGGTGGACATGAGTCTGTCCACACATGTGGTTTGGGAACTCTTTTCAATGCAGTCAGTGGAGTTTGTGACTTTGCCGACGAGGTGGATTGCAAAAGTAGGAGAAGTGACCTGGCCACATATGGTTGCGACAAAGGGGATAAATATCAAGCTCCGCATCCCGACTACTGCAACAAGTTCCTGGAGTGTGAGGATGCCACTCTGGTTGTAAAAAGCTGTCCACCTGCAACGCTCTATGACAGAGAAGCGGAGAAATGCGATCATGCGTTTAAAGTCACTTGCCGGAAACCGATATCCTTGGAGCATGACATTGATGTCAATTACGGACATGAGTTCAAACCTCATCAGGATGACGAGACTACTGACGTTGATAGCGTAATAAAAAAGAAACGACGCAGCAGTCCCATGCCTATTCTGTCTACACGAATAAAACGTCGCTCCATTGGGAATACTAATAATAACAAATTGAACCTGGCTTGTGAGTACAACTACATTGCTCCGCATCCAGATTCATGTACTCGGTTTGTGGAATGTGAGCAGGGTAGAATTTTCATTAAAACTTGTGGGTAAGTGAAGCAAAAAAAAACAATTATCAACACATAAACGCCTATTCTACTAACCGCATATAAAATCATTATATTTTCCTTTGTTGAAAGACCCGGAACTGCATTTAATGGACTCATTGGGAAATGCGACTGGCCACGTAATATCCGTGAGCCGGATACCAAGGATTGTACCCGCTACAAAGAATGCTCTCTCCGTCGTGGCTTTCAAACAAAATCCTGTCCACAAGGGCAATATTTTGAAGTGCAAAGTAGAAAATGTGTGAGGGGCAATCCATACGAGATTCAACAATGCAGTAGAAGAGCCCCCATAGTACTTCCAACACCGGCTGCAGCATGAGACAAGAAATTTACACAATTCCATGTATGTATATCAGCAAGATGTACTAAAATGCAAAAAAATAAAATGTACACAAATGTAATGTATAAAATTTTCCATAACATTATTCTCTGTACAATAAAAGTACTCCATTCTAAACGAAATGCATATTCTTACACAAGTTTTCTTAATTTCTTAATTTTCTAGATCTGTACCAATTTGCCCCGCTGCTACTATGCTACGCATTATGCATATTGATCCCATGGAAATTTGTAAACTGTCATGTCATCTGCATCTGTCCAAAAAAGTGAATATATTTTATTGGGTCGCATATTTAAACCTTTTGGTGATCTATCAAGAAACACATGAAAATAAAACAGAATAAAAGAAACTCAAAAAGTCAGTTCGTTTTGTAAAAAGGAATGGAGTGCTCCACTCCAGATTATCCAGCGTCTCTCTCTCTCTCTCTTCAACTGCTTCGCTGCTGTTTGCTTAACTACTCTATCTACTCATGTACCCAGAAAGCATGACATTCTCTTTCTTGAATTTTATTCACTCGTTTTCTCTCTTTCAAGTTGTTTTGTTGTTTGCTGTAAGAGTGTGAATGCCAGTCAATGAATTGTTTCACTTGCATATTACTTCATGTTCTTCTGCTGTAGTATATTTTCTCTTTTTTTTCAAAAAACATATGTACCATGTCTTCTACTTTTTGTTCATGTTGTTGCGTCAACTCTAACACTTGATGTGTAAATACGTACCACACAAATTTACAATCGGGCAAAACAAGACAAGCTTGGACAAGGACGAATGGGGGTACTTGAAGCTGAAAAAAGAAGACGATTTTTCGCACTTTCCTTTTTAATGCCATCCTTTTGCTTTTAACAAAATCACTCCGCCTATACTACAATGATATGGTGAAGAAAAGGGGAGAATTAGAAGATGCATATTTTTCCCGCACTTTTATTTTCTTATAAAATTAATGAACATCGACGACGACAAGGCTTGAGAAAACAATAAAAAAAGACGATGAATATGTAAGCATGTTGGAGCAGTAGTAGCATGCATTTCAGTGAAGTAAAAAAGTGAATTTGCTCAATTTCATTAAGGGCGTTTTCATCCTAGTAAGTACACAGTACTTGCAAAACATGTACATACTTAATTTATGTTTCCATGTGTATTTCTCAACAAGCTTTTACTTGACTTCAGTGAGCGACATGATTATTTCCCCCCAAAAGAGCAGAGGAAAAATAACAACAGAAAGGAGAATATATAAACAAATGCGCACTCATTCCTATTATTATTGGAAAAAAAGAGAGCGATAAATGATGATGATAAAGTTGTTGTGAACAGACGGGGCTTGTGCTTTCCTCGTACATATATAAATTTTTTTAGCAAAGAGTATAATATTATTAACCGAGTAGACTTTTGTATGGTTTGGGCATGGAAATAAAATGCACAAGAAGTAAGAGTTGTGCTGTTTGTGAGTGTTTGATCATTTACAAACCTGTGTGTTTTTATATGTGATGTGTGATATGATCGGGAGAGAAACCGCGTTTGCTCAAGATGAGTAAAATGGATAAAAGGGAATTTAATAAATCAGCAGCAGAAGCGATAAAAAACAGAAGTGTAGGCAAAGCGCAATACGAATTATATGTCTGAACTAGATTGCTGAAGAAAATTGCAATATTATATGTAGGTATGTGTCATAATGATGATGATGACAATACGTTTAAATAAACATGTATTGAGTTCGATGGACAAAGAAGAAGAAAAAATGAAGGATTAATAGTTTTTTTTTTAGTTGAAGGGTTTTATTTTGTTGTTTTTCCTTTTTGGGTGTGATTGTCAACGAAGAATGAATGGGAGGAAAAAACATGATGTTGATGAAAGTAGCACAGCGGTAGTGTATATAATTAATTGATTAATTAATTACTATGTGCTTGCTTGCTACTGCACTGTTTATGTTGTCGATGCATAGCAGCGTAACAAAATAAAATATTGTTAGTATTTACTTGGTTTGGAACTTTGGAAGTAAAAAGACGAACATTGGACTTTTATAAGGTTTGGAGGGTAACGTGAGAATTTCTCAAAAAGTATGACAGCAGCAAGGAAAATCTTGCACTGGGCTGCTCTTGAGCTGCATAATAATATTATATTTGTTTTTTTATATGTGTGTTGTACATGTCCATGTACAAATATAGGGTACAGAGTTGCCATGGTCACCATTTTGGTCAACAATGTCAACAAGAAACTATTATACACGTCATAAATGTGAAGTGGACTGGAGAATTGTAGAATGATAGGTTGTAGAGTAGTTTTCTGGTCAAAAATTAAATCGTGGACCATAATATATTGTTGAGGTATTCAATTAATTAATTGGTAATTGGATCAAGGAAAAGAAATCATGGCACAAGGGTCATCTTCTGGTGCTGGTGGCACTCTGAAAGCTAGTAAAGACAGAAAAAGTATTCCCGGAGGACTTTACAACTTCTGGGGCTTGATTCCCCTTGACAGTTGTGCCACAGCAGTACCAGACAATTTGGTAGTTAATTGGGGACCATTTCCGGTGTCATCAAAAGGGACGAAAAAGACAAGTAGCAGTACTAATAACAACAATGAGAGTGATGGTGAAGGCGGTACAAGCAGCGATGATAAGCTATTAATTGGTGTGGTTCATCTAGATACATTTTTAATTCATGAAATGAGCACAGATACTCGAAAAGATTTTTCTAGTAGACATGTTCACACCATTCAGTTACCCAGCTCGGTGCAAAAGGTTACCCGGTGCATGATTCTTAGGGCAAAGTGGGTATCCATTAAAAATGGTACTGTGAAGCTTCTCCTGATATGCACCAACTTGGCGACATACTTTTACAATGAAATGGGAACAAAACAACTATACAAATGGGGATTTGAGGCGGATAGCGGTGGCAGTACTGGGGCAGCTGGCGGTAGTGGAGAGGAATCTGATCTTACTAAATGTTCGAGAACAATTGCAACCACAAATGACTACATAATTCTTGGCAACGATCGCGGTGATGTTCACTTGTTCGCGTACGATAATCCTCGAGGTGGTAAGGGGTCATCCGGAGGTTCAGTAATCCAACTTTCAAAAACTCTGAAGCTCACATCAGAACCAGTGGCTGAGCTCTGTGCAAAGCGGAGTGGGTTGGTGGTTGTGGGCACGCCAACGGGGAATTTATCTGTCTGGACGGGATTCAATGGGTTGGCACATCAACCTGTAAAATTAACAGAGTATGTGCTTGGGAAGCCGGAAGCTGTGACTGGAATCATTCTTTGGTATCCGTATGCAGTGGTGTCATACGGATCGGGGATCATCCGAATGTACAATTTAGTTCAGAAGGTGCTATCAGCCCAGGTTTATGCTCATGCTAGATGGATCTCATCAATGGACCTGTGTCCTAGCCAAAATCTGGTATTGACTATTGGGGAAGATGATGAAGCAAGGATGTGGGCGCTGAGAAGGAGGCATAAGGGGGAGCAGAGATCTCCGGTAAGTGAACATGAACACAACCAAGTCACCATTTATTCTGCATAGCAAGTCTATTGATTAGTATATAGATATGTGTCTTCATATTTGTGTATTATTCAAATTACATGGGTTCCAGATTAAACTTCACTCATCCATCCTAATTGAAGATGTGAGCTTAATTGGTGGAAAATTCCTAAATGGAACAGGCACTGCTGTGGGGCTGACCAACCTGGGTTGCAAGGAAGTGGTAGTGTACAACACGTAGATAAGAGTTTAACATGTTGATCATCTTACCCTTCATTCCGCACAGCAGGAAGAATGACAAATTAAGACGAAGAGAAGATAAAATTATCTCTTTATGTAAAATTCTGTTTTTGATAAGAAACCCTGTAAAAGAACCCAAGAAATATTATATGTATCGCAGATGCACAACGTATGTACATACTCACATAACAAAACCAATTGACGTCCACCTCAGCATTAATCCTCCACAACAACCCATTGCCCAAATTAATTTAAATGTAAATTGAACGAAGAGGAAGATAATTTTTTTTTTATAAAAAAAATTCTATCATTTTTGTTGTTGTACTACTCTTTATGGTTGGTGTGTGCCGAATGAGTAAATAAAATGTATGCGTTAAAAAAATAATTCTGTGAGAGCATCAAACTCGGCTTCATTTCATTTTTTCTTTGGCGTTGCGTCTGTAAACTTGCAAGTTGTGTAGAATCGTGTCGTGACGTGTGACGATACACAAAATGTCGTGGGAAAACAGAAGTCAAGATTACTATAGCCAAAGATCAACTTTACCCCCAGTTCCAGAGGAGGATGAGGGTCACAACAATATATTTCGTGAGTGTTATTTTTACTTACATTATTAGTTAAGATAAGCCTGAGATCATGAAAGAAAATAATGGATTATAATAGCTTGTGCAAGTGCCATACATATACAAATTCACACGTTATTTACGTATAGCAGTGCCATTTTTTATTTTTCCGGATTCTCTACCCTCGTGGCCTTTTCCAATGACAGGAACTGCTCGACCAGGTATTGCTAGTTCAAAACGCAGTGCTCATCGAAGATCATGGGATAAAGATTACTCCGAGGTAAGCATATTACATACATCGCATTAACTTTTTTTGAATTGAATTATTTTAGTGCATCGTTGACAAAAGACAAATACTTGTGAGTGAGGACAAAAATAATATGTCAAATATCTAATGCACGACTATTTTGACTGATCAATTTATTTCTAGTTCAATCGCAACGGCTACGGCAACGTGAGTTCTTATGCCTCTTTGGACAACTCAGGAAACTATGATGAGGGCTTCACTCAACTTGAGCAAAACGTAAATGGCACCACAGGACTGGACACCACCAGAGTAAATTGCATGGGGAGTTTTTGCAAAGTGTTATTGTTAACTGTTGTTGTTCTCGTTGGGCTTGTCCTTGCATTTTACGTCATGCGCTCGTATTGTGAGGCACTAGTTGTTCAGGACAACGTGTCCTCCCCATATGATGGAAAGAAATTACTGTACTTGCAACTGTGACGATTTGGAAGAACTTTTGTTCACGCGTGAGTTTTACGAAACGCGCTATCGCTTCCAAAATTACTTGGAAAGCAAGTACAATATTAGTCATAAATAAATAAAATAGATGCCAGTTTGTCCTCTTGTCATTTGATTTCACTATTAAGAACTAAGTAGGTAGTTGTTATTCACCACTATTATTGTATTAGTTATATTATTGTTACTATTATTTTGAGTATAGGTAATTATATATGTCTAGTATTATTATTCTCTGATTATTATAATATTTCATATTATTATTATTCTCTGATTATTATAATATTTCATATTATTATTATTACTCTATAAATATAAAAATATTATTATTATTATTTACTGTGATTCTTAAAATTCTGAAATTTGTGATATGTGTCCAAAAAAAAATTATATATGCTCAAAATTTTTGATGACCTAAATAATTTGGCTGCGTGTCCTTTTCATTTCCATTTCATTTGCTTGCTCTTGTCATTTTGTGACATTTCATATTCCTATCAGTCTTATATATTTAAGCTGAATTTTTTTGGGGTAACTAAAGAGACATTATTCATAAATTCTTTGTTTTCGCCATATTCAATATTTGCAAATGATTAAATGTATGAAAAAATGAGGGCTAGAGTAGGCTTTTTTCATACTATTTTAAAACTCTGCCAACAAGTCAAAAAATGTCATGCATCATAGTAGCAACACAATCCACATTAACGAAGTCAGGTAATAATAATATTATGTCGTATCCGAGTCGTTAATATCAAGGCATTGCTATGAGTTTCTGGAAAAACTTAATTTTATGCACATTTTGTATTTCAACGAGAAAAATGTAAAATATTTAGGTAGTAAATACAGAGGACAAAAATCGAGTTCATGATGCGGGTCTGCTTGAGGTTAGAAACGAAGAGAGAATCTTTTCAACGTTAAAAATGCAAATTGCAGTTTTATTTTCCACTAATCGTTATCTTCGGTTTCAGCGAAGAGGGATTCCAACTAATCTAACAAAGCACTTTTGGCCTTATTCAGGTAGCGTGTATATCAACAGCATGGATTCAAACCGCAGGTTTACTCCGTCGTCCCACCATCTCCTTACATTTTATTAAATAGCGTAAGCTGCTTTATAATTTTGTCAACTGTCCGTCTTCAAATTTGGTATACGGACTCTATAGGACAAAGGCTACGTTGCTATTAAAAATCAGAATTTTTTCAAATTTTCAAATTTTTTTTATTGTCGAAATCGATGTAATTGAATACGCTGATTACGATTATGAAGTCGAAATCGTCGAATCAGCTTACGCTACTTCTATATATTGGTTGTTCCGGTTTATTATGGTAGGAAGAATATATGTGCAGTAATCAAAAGGTACAAATCTTGGCCCTGAAAATTAGCATAGTACATATCAATCATAAAACTTCATCATTGCATTCATGCGGTACGAACATACTACGTTAAAAACCCTCATTTGTTGCATTTCTTTGTTGGTTCAGCCTGCCGCCGGTTAATCATTCTACTTTAACCTGTGGTTCGCTTCACAACACTTACTGTTCTTCTCCCGAATTTGACCTTTTTATAGTACTCTCTAAAATTAAAAATAAATTTTAACTAAATATATATCTATTTGACATTAAAGTACTCGTTTTTAAATTTTAATTTGTTCTAATTGCGTCATAATAAATAGTTTGAATAAATAATATTTTTGGAGTTTTATTTTTTAAATTGGAGAAGACTTGTGAAGAAAATGGAGAGTTTTATTGTTGGCGATATGGATAAAGGACAAGGGGAGTTGAGGAGATATATGTTTGGTAAGTGACTGTATAGAAATTCATTGAAAAGAATTTTTCATACTAATTAACTAGCTAGATAAATTTTGTTTAACATGTAATAAGTGAATCAGTTCAGAAGGTGTAGTTGCAATTACAATTCATTTATATGTGTGCTACTTTGCAGCCATCGAATTGAATGGAACAATTGGAACAAAGTCTGAAACAAAGGATGAAGCCGAGACCTCGGACACTTACACTTGGGATCCCAGCAATGCTTCAACAATGTTTCGAAAGCTACCGTACTCTGGGGCTGAAGGAGTTGATGGAGCCATTCAAACGCTGTCCATTCGAAGGGTATGCGACATTATAAATTAATTAGATACAAACTGTTTCATTTGAATTTTTTTGAATTTTTTTTTACAAACAAACAATTGTATGTACATTTTATTTAGGTGATTTTAGGCCCTTCAGCTAAGTTAAATGAAGAAAACTGGGTCATCGCTGAGGTCACCGATCCTGACGGTATGGATATCAATTTTCCGATTGCGCACTTGACCAAGGGCAAAGAGTCCCAAACCACAGTGGATTTAACATTTCCTAGTGTTCGAGACGCGCGTGTGAAGTTCACTTTGGTGGAAGGCACTGGCCCTGTTCATGTAATCGGATATCACTTGTTTGGTAAATGAATATATTCATTTATTTAATATGGGTGAACTTATATAAGTCAATATAATATGTTATAGTATAGCTTTGCTTCATGTAAAATTTCAAGTAGTTCCTCGATTTTAGGTAATGTTTCATGTTTTCTAATCAATTTTGTTAGAAACCTTCCCTAATGAAAACCAAGATGATGAATTTGCTGAAGAAGAGGAGGAAATAGAGGACGAGGAGGTTGAAGATATTTCTGTTCCCACAAACGGAGAAGAAAAAGTCACTACGGTGGTAATTTCTTGTCATTAAATTTTGAAGAATGCATGCAAATTATGTAAAATTGCCTCGGGAACTTCTTCGTCCTATGTCCTCCTAACTAAATGGTTTAAGTTATTTGCTTTCACGTTCTTTTCTAGCTACAGGCTCCAGCTATCCGAGCTAAGCGTCGTATGGCCAATGGCGAGAATGGGAATGGTGATTTGATCAGTGCCAAGAAGATGAAGGTATGTGTTTCATATGTTTATGGTTAAAGGTGCAACCCGAGAAACACACACGACGTACCTGTACATATGAAATTATTCTAATTGTCTATTATCATATTCTCAATGCAATATTCTTACAGACTAACGAGATTGAAGAAGCAGCAATGGAGGAGGCAGGCAACGGTGATGCCAAACCCTAAGTCCAACGAAAAGAGATTTTCATTCTATTAACTTTGTCATGATTCTGGTGAGTGCCTTCGCCTTGTTCCAATGTATCTCTAGCTTTTTAAAACTCATTTTTCCACATCTGTAGATAAATGTAAAAATCAACTAATTGAGTCACATATGCTTATGCCACTGTATTTGTATCAACTATAGCGGGAATCACTTATAAAAGCGGGATAATCAAAAAAAAATTAAATTGATTTTACATTACCGTATATGATTAATTTTTATACAAGATAAAAAAGACATCAAGTAAATAAAAATAGATTAACACAAATTGTGAATCACTTATCAACCCGATTTTTAATTGATAATAGCATATGTGCATCAACAAATTTGATTTAAGCACCGCATACACATCAACAATTTTCATTACCGGTAATTATCTCTAAAATGCATGCGCTGCAATGATATTCTTGATTGGGAAAGAAATATTCAACATTTTTTTCTGACATTAAAATTTAGCATAATATTAAATTTTAACTAAATATACACATTATTAACTTGGCAAGCGTCAATTAATTAAACGTCAATCAGGGTAGCACTAATAATTTTCCGTTCATGTGAATTTAAGAAGCATGATTAAAAATCACAGAACATTTCACCAACCACCTTCTTCTGGCCAACTTTGTTCCGGATTGTTCCAATATGCTCAATCTCACACTCTACAGTATCTCCAGGCTGAAATTTCAGGACAAAAACTTTTTCAATGCATGTACAGTGTTGGTACATGAGAACCAGAAATGAATTTTATGCACAAGGATACTATGAGTTTCTTAGAGAATGCATAAGCAGCGTGTTTGTAGATGTACCTTGAGAAAGCAAGGAGGACGGGCAAAACAGCCCACTCCAGGTGGAGTCCCCGTTAAGATGATATCTCCAGGTCGCAAAGTAACAACCCTAGAATCATACAGATTTTAAAACTTTGCGATTATGTAATATTTATTGGCTTAGTAAGGGGTATTTTTTGGGGGCCTTACTGAGACAATTTTTGAATGATCGAGTCGATTTTATGAACGAGGTTACTCGTGTTAGAATTCTGCTTTGTTTCGCCGTTGACCCGGCATCTGAAATAGTTTAACGATTTTAGATATAGTAATTGTCGCATTTTTACCCACATTGACCATAGCTGCGTGCGATTGATGGGATTACTTAATGTCCGATCCGCTAATCGGGGGCAAAAATTTTACGTCCTCAGTTGTGATGAGGTCCTGATCAAATCCTGTTGAGTACTTGGAGCTGTATAGTTCATACAAACAATGCAAATAAATAAAATACTATGCGCTTTTCTTTTATATTTTCAAATATGCCCATATTATTTCTGTTCAAAACACAAATAGTCTCATTATTTAACTTACATATCCGTGCTCAACAGTTCTGGCTGTCTTTTTAGAATTTCAATTAGGGTACTGGGCGAATTTTCATCTACACTCTTGAAGTCCAGAATGTTATTTTCGCCAATAAAAGCTCCGACCCTCTTGTTCTTGTGAGGGTCATTTTTTAAACGAAACTGACAAATCCGCATCCTTTGAAATTTTTGGAGCTACGAATACTTAACAAAGGTTTGTAAAATGTAAAAATAGGTTACCAGAATCAAATTTAATTTCGTGATAAAATATTTGTAGTACTCCTATATCAAAATTACAAAGACTAACCGTAAATCGAGAACCTGAATCAAAGCCGACAGAAGATAATAATATTAATGTCGGTGTGAAAATATAGAATTAGTTATAATAATAATGATGTACAGGTATGTATTATTCCATTCCCACTAACAGCAAGTACAGCTGGAGCTTATCGCAGTTAGCAGTGAGATAACGAAGATGAAATGAATGAGGCTTCGAGTGAGCTAGCCAATGGATTGGATAATATGATTTTCAAGTTGTGCATGCTTCAATTATGCTGTTTAGTTGTCACGGTAATTTATATATATATATATATATCTACGTGTATGAATGCCACTCCTGCTAAATCCATCTTGACGATTATGATATTCAGGAG
This sequence comes from Zhuqinia jingwanae, assembly GCA_027744095.1. Taxonomy (NCBI): domain Eukaryota; kingdom Metazoa; phylum Arthropoda; class Collembola; order Entomobryomorpha; family Paronellidae; genus Zhuqinia; species Zhuqinia jingwanae. The sequence goes on along the minus strand of JAHZNC010005196.1, from coordinate 5,067 downwards.
AACTTAAAAAAAATTATAATGAAGCGTGTGCGATGTCACGAAAAAAATCCTGTTTTAAAGATTAGGGTTGTACTACGGATAACATATATTATTTTATTTTCTTCATTTTTCAATTAGATGACGACTAAACACCCCTGCATGAATATACTTTATTATTGCGACAAGTAATACACAACGCTAAATATCCCAAATAAGCAACATATTTGGTTGCCAGATGTTGATGGAACTACTAACGGAACAAGTCTATGCTCAATTGTACAATTAATTAATTTTTTTTAGAACATATTTAAGAACTCGAATTAAAATGGCAGCGTCGAGGTGCAGGTAAAAGATGGTTTACTAGAAGAGAGGAGTGAAGATACGACCACTAAACTCCTTCCATTCCTTCCCACGGCGCATGATGATGATGTAATGAATAATATTTAATTAGTATGTAACATTTTAGCTTTCTACTGTGCAGGTGCGGGCTTCTTTTTTGGTTTCAGACAGGCTATTAAGACAAGGCCGCCCACTAAGGCGTAGGTGGCTTTTGCAACCTTAAATAGAAATAATATTACAAAATTGTTACAAAAAAAACCAAGTAAGAAGTTGATAGACCAGTTAAATTTTGTCTTAATCTTTAACAAGGCTTCAAAAGAAACCACATACATTAGCTCTGCCCCTGAGGGTCACAGAATTAAAATGTTTAGAGAGTCCCTTCAATTGGGCTTCAGCTGCTTCGTCACCTCCTGCCATTTTTATGCGCTGTCTGTCAAAAGAACCAACATCATATAATGCACTCCATTATAGTAATCCCCTTAAATAACTGCACAGCACCTAACTTTGCATGCCAAGCAGAACGCTCACACGGCACAATGCGATTTAAGGAGGCTGAGGCAAGATAGATTTTTTAATGCAAGCAATCCGACAAGACAACGAAGGTCAGTTGAATTATTCAAAACAAGGAGTCGCAATTAGTGCAGTGGTCATAAATTGTGCAATGCCAGGTAGCCTGATTAAAGCAGCGGAACAAGTTGTGAAGTAAATTAGCTGGGGATTTAATGACCTACGTGCTTCATGCTCTGACAAACACATGAACAGGATGAATCACAAAAGCGTTGCGTGCAATAAGCAAATTTCGAAAAACTACATCTCCTAATGAGCAAATCACCCCACCAAGCAGTGACAAAAATCACTTACTATAATCATTGTTAAATTATGCCCTTTCTTTTGACTACCACCACCACGTATACAACCTACAAAACAAATACTACCGTTAATCAAGCACTAAAGTTAAAAATAAAAAAATAACAACGGATAAGTGAAATGTTAATCAAGAACCTCCCTCCACTACAAAGACTACTAATGCCTTAACTATGCCGACACAATAAAGTACTAGTACACGCGCTACATTCATCAGTAACTACCCAATCAGCTGATGTGTAAATTACCTTCCGCTAAACTACAAATAAACATGCAATTAATCAATTACCACAAAATATTAAAAATTAGTCTTTACACAATAGTTTACACTAATAATAAAGAGATAAAAATAAACCACAATTAATTATAATGTCAACTACTAATTACTAAACTAATAGGACAGTGTATTAGCACAGAGCTTGAGAAAGGCCATGCCCGGTGTTCAAAATTAAAAGCACAAAAAACTATGCTTCTTCCACAATTAACTAAACTAGCTTTAAAATACTTACCTGTTTTAAACACGGCCAATTAAAGCTGAAAAATTAATCGATGAAGACTTGGAAAATTTTGGAATTTAGTTCGGGCAGCAAAAAAAGTGATTGCTAGAAATTGAGAAGAAAGTATGGCTGTCTATGTATTAGCAAGTGTACTTGTTGTTGTATTAAGTAGGGTTGGATATAGCCCAGTCAAACCTTTTGGGTAGCTCAACATCTGGAATGAGGGAAAGTTGAGACAGTAGTGTATATTGACTTTAGATAGAACGAGTAGTGGTTCTTAAAAATGTAAAATCCATCAAAGCAGTGCAGCTAACGTCAAGCAGGAGAGGAGGAGTAATGTGTACGCAGTCAATGGGACTACTCTAATTATCAAGCTGTAATTAAACAGTTTACTATTATGCACAATTCACTTCAAAACCGTTTTCCCCTTTTAATATTATTAAAAAATTCGAGTTGTACAACTTTATCAAAATATAATGTCTGACACATCTTAAACAGTTATTTAGCAAGGATATGTTTTTAAAAAGCTTTAATCCTTTCAGGCTCAATAAAATAAATCATTTGGATTTTTAGTTCTTAGTGTTACTTTTCCATGTCAATTTGTTTTGATTTTATAATCGCTCGCTGTTAATTTATTCTCCTGCTTGTTGAATAAATCGTTTTATAGTTCCAACGGACATCTTGTCTAAAACTTGTGGTAATGCCGATTGTTTACATGTTATTATTCACATATTCTAGTGTCCTTATTTGACCTTGTGTTTTTGACCCTGTTTTTTTAATGTTTTAACTTTTAACATTTTTATAGATAAATCCTGTGTTTCACGGTCCACAACGGTCCTCTGAAAGAATGGCTGGAACACCGCCTTTGACAAATGTTGGCTACATCGGACCTGCAGCCCTAAAGCGGACGCTCCAACTGTTTTGTGTGGACCTTAGCGGGACAGTTCATATAGGAGATGAATTAACATCAGGTGCTAAAGAAGCTCTAGAAACGTAAGTTGTATAATATTTCAAAGTGATTGGTACTTCAAAAATACCTATGTGCTGTATCCTACAAAGTTTTTTTTGCATATAATGAATGCAGGTTAATAGATAGGAAGTACAAAGTTAAATTCGTAACCAATACAACTAAGGAATCTAAAACACGGATAATCCAACGACTGTCTGGAGTTGGTTTGGATATAAAGCCGTCCGACATCTACTCTTCCCTTTCCATCACAAGGGATTATGTTCTCCGGAAGGGTAATGATAGCTAGCCACAAAACGGTCTCAATTCAACCTTTCTCATTCAAAATCATGTGCACAACTACGATAGAATATAGCTGGCAGAGTGCGGCGACGTAAATTGCAGTCCCTGTGTGTTAAAATTGGTCAAACCCAAAGGTAGTTAAATCGCTGGTTTAATCAGGATGTTTCAAGTCAGAGGACCACGCAGGTAGTTCAAACTTCCGGTTTTGACAAGATTGTCAAAGGTTTAAGTTCCCAACCCCCAATATTCCTGGTAAAGTGCGAGCAAAGAATATTTAATATGAGCTTATTTCATTTGTTAGATCTGAGGCCACTGTTTCTTCTGGATGATAACGCGATGGAGGAATTCGCTGACATTGACGTCAGTAACCCTAACGCCGTAGTGATTGGCCTTGCTCCTCAGAAGCTCGTCTACGAAAAACTTAACGAAGCATTTAGGTAATAAGTTACCAAAAGTTAGCCGCATTGGTAAAATGGTTTCCTATTTTTTATTTGCTCTAATTTTTTTGTTTGAATTATTTTTTGTTTGCACAGGGTGCTCATTAAGTCTGGCTCCGAAGCAAAAATAGTTGCCACTCATAAGGGTCGTTATTATAAAGACAACGATGGCAGAATGTCACTAGGGCCAGGTCCCTTTGTTGAAGGTTTGGAATATGCAACTGGAAGAAAAGCTGTGGTTTTAGGAAAGCCGAATCCTCTTTTCTTTGAAAATGTTATGAATGCTTGTGGATGCCGTCCACGAACCACCATTATGATTGGTGACGTACGTATTTTATTTACCTATATTGTTATTGTTGTACATATTAATATATATAATTATAAACCAATTAATTCTTTATCACGCGCCACATTTTTTTTGTCTGCAGGACGTCTTTGATGATATTATTGGAGCCCTAAACGCCGGCATGAATGCCTGTCTTGTAAAGACTGGCAAGTATCGCCTGGGCGATGAAAATATAAGCTTTATTCCTCCCGGAGAGATAAAGCCAGTTCCAGTCAGTCAACGTGCCTTAATTGTTGATAGTTTTGCTGAAGCCGTTCGATTACTAACTTAATGTGAACTACAATTATAAAGTGTGAAAATAGCGTGTTTATAACGGGTAGTTTATTTCAAAGAGTCTCATTGTAATATTAATATTTCCATGATAGTCTGTAATAACTTAAATATTTTCAATTTTTGAATTGAATTGTAAATTAATGATATGACATCGTAATATTAATAATAAATGATGTTGTGTCATAAAAATTCCTTCGCTCTCTTCAAAACATATCTATGGACACAGAAGAAAAGACTGATATTATTATCGACGTGGTATTATTATGTCGTTTTGTTGATGCTATTACTGTATTAAGTAAGTCAACCTGTAAATTACTTTGTTACAAACCTGTTGGAACATTTCTTTATGCTACAAATTGAAAACAGTTGTTACTTGAGTTATCCACGTTTCTGATTGAAAAGGTTGTAATCATTGATTATTGTTGTCTGTATGCTACATGGGTGTATTGGATGCGTAAATAAATTTTGAGCGATTATGATATCGTTTGCGAGGCTACATGTTTTTTTTTAAATGTCCTCATGATTTATTTGTTTTTTCACATGCATTTTGTTTCGATTAAAACGACAACTCGTCACGTATTCGTTTATTTCAGTAACTACAACATAATTACTATTAATTAAAGTATATGTAATCTAACTTGCTGTCATATACTATGTTATATTTTTACGGTTTTCTATAAATTGCAAAAGGTACCAGTAATGTAATTACAATTAAGTATTTCTCTTACGCTACTATTTATATATCTCTCGTTTATTTTCGACCTCGTCCGATATTCTATTCTGTTTAAAAGAGGAGGATGAAGGAACATATTATTTTCAAATGTTTTCTCTCATTTCCTGGAACGAAAATAAAAATCTCGTTAAAACTTTATTCTCAATTTTTTCTTATACTCCGGGTAAGGACTTTTGAATAAGTCGAAACGGTGAGCTACCAATAAATGTTGAAACCTTCACTTTACGAAATCTACCTCCAACTTTTTTTTCTTTAGTATCACAACACCAACACCAAGGTAGTTCCTGACGAAACCCAATACCTATATATTACTCCTTCCATCGAACATCCTATTGTACATAATATATATA
>JAHZNC010005195.1:0-17952 GCA_027744095.1 Zhuqinia jingwanae | reverse complement strand
GTATATTTATATAACAAGCAAATAGTGCACACGTGCTAGAAGAGGAAATAATAGTATATAGTGCGGGCAGCACACGCAAACTATGTGTGGTATATGTACATCTCTCACCCAGTTCTTCACGAGATGATATGATATCCTGCATTTTTATACAATACTTTTAAATCATGAATAGATTCATTCACTTAGCTCTGCCGTAGTCATCTTCCTTTTCTGCTATAAGTAATAATATGTAAGATGGGAAAAAATGCAACGTTGGTAAATCTCAATGATTAAATAGCCTTGGCCATTCGGATAGAAGAAAAATATGTGGGGCATCTGGCCAACTTAAGATGATGATCATCGTGTGGATGTAAATGCTTTAGTGCGTATTCGGCATTTAATATTTGTCAACGTGTGCATCTTCCGAAAAAAAAAATCAATGTGTTGCACGCAAATTTGTTCTCTCTGTTATTTAAGGTAGTTAATTTTTTTTGACGTTTTCCAGGATATACTGTTATAGCATACAAACCTAGTCTGGTTACAATTACAATGATTTTTAGTGAGCATTTCCAGCAAACCGTGACTTTGAAATCACTTTGAAAGGAGGTTTCAAGATTCAAGAGTGTGAGAGTGAACATATAGTAATTTGTTTTCAAAATTTTTGAAGACTGGCTGATGTAAAAACTCGTTACAATGAGTATCTTCAGAATAACCGCTTACGAAAAGAGGATAGTAGTGCAATTCATTGCTTTCGTGGACATTGTAAGAAGAGGCTTTTATTTTTATATGAACTTTGCATACAACTGAAGGCATTCTAATTTGTGTGGATATGACATTTATATTCTTTCGTTTTCCCAAGCCAGATCCAGTCTTTATTTTACATAGCCATAAAGGCATATTCAATCATCTTTTCCCCTTTACCTGAATCAGATCAGAGAGGTATACATATATGCGTTCATTTTTATTTTAATAATTATAATTAATTTTTTTTACAGATCACAACTTTTTTATATATAGATGTATAAAAATGTAACACGAGACATTATGTTTTATTTCTCTTTTATTTCTTATAGTGTATCCGTTCATCACGATACTTTCGACTTTTGTAATGTGTTTCTTCCTTATGCATTTGACATTAGCTCTGAAGCTGTTGACAGCGTTGGAGTTGGTAATTAAGATATAAAAATTTACACGACATCCCATGAAACACCCAAGTCATAAAGTAATATTTTTCATCAAGCTATATGGTTCCTCCTCTTCTTCTTCACCAACAGGACAAAGAAGATGTGTTGACATCGGCTAGAAATGCAAAAGTGTGGCAAAACTGGGCAATTGTGTATCTGATATTACTAGTGGGAAACTGTATTGCCAACGTGCTTTCTGCTCAGTCGTGGGTTTTTATACTGTTCCTCGCATTCGGTATAGTAGAAGTTCTCTGGAGGCTCGTGGGAATATACAACGTGGGCATTTACATAGACGACTTGCTAGATAAACTTTCTTACGACACCCCAACAATCAAATTCTTCTCTGTCAGATTTCCAATACCATTAGGATATCAAAACGATGAACTTAATGATGACACCCAAATCCCGATAAATTCTTAATTTATCAACAGTATCAAAAATATGTGTTGAGAGAATTACGCATAATCAATGTCAGGAATTACTTACATTAATGGATTATTTTTTTGACTTTTAAAATTTAAAATGCTCCAACATTTTTATGCTTGAACTCGATCATCATGTGGGCGTCCTGAACACTGCATATTTATCCACATGTTGGGATTACTTATTTTTTAATAGTCATTCTAGTCATTCACGTGATATTATTTTTTTATATACTTGTAGCCCAGAATTTGGCATGGGTGACTGATGGTGCGATTTGGAGCTTTTTGATATTTGGCCGCATTTATAGTGCATGAAATTCATTTCGAATGTACGTATACGTGCACTACAATTAAATGTAGGTTTTTTAGTAGATCGTTACCTATAAACTTATTTTCTAACATGTACATATTTTTTTTTACAAGAAGGACTGCACAATATCACATACACATATCCATGTCGAGTCGGATGATATTGTATCTTGCAACCAAGATCATAGATCTCAAAATAATAATTGTCAGATTTCAAAAAGATTGTCATGTAGTTGTAAAATGTCTATGATTTATTCAAGCCATGTGGCTATATACACCGCCAATCCTTGTCGTTAAAATGATGGTAACAAGTTTTCAAAGTCATGTTGACGTATGTACACATATTTAATCAACTGGACAGGGTTAACAAATTTACACACGCTGTAAAATTTAAATCCTTTTTTTTACACATGCGTTCCAAACGATCATAATAAAGAGTATTTTGGCGTGATTGAGTGTTATTCACACATGAAATGAATTACTTTTTTAGAGGTTTAAAAATAGCTACTTTGCTTTTGTAGAGTGCGGGCCAAAGAAGTTCAAAATAAAGATCCGGTTTATGGAGCAAAAGAGGACTTAAAAAATTACTAGCCATTATTGCCATTATTTGATTAACTCGGGAAAAACTTAGACAATAATATGCTTAGTTAAAAAAAAGAAATTTATAAACTAGTTTGAAGAGCAGCAACTAGGTATACTGCTAGTTAGTTAGTGTTGTGTACTTGGTTGTGGTGATGGAAAATGATAATTCTATCACACATACCCCTACCACTACTGCAGCCATTTCATCAGTCCAACACGACGAACTACACATCACAAATATTCAACTACTTGCTTCCATTGACTGTGTAAGAAAGTTTTTGCTTAAAAAAGTGTTTTAATTATTAAAAAATCTACTCATTACAACAAATTTGTTTATAAGGAACGTTTGTTTTTTTTGTATTTTTAGGCACTGGCACTGTTGACACTAATTTTCGATATCAGACAAGTTATCATCGTCGCAGTTGATGGTGTCCCAAAGGAGACGGAACTGTCATTACACGTGAAAAGTAAGTTGTCTTGAGATGATATATTATTAACTACTTACAAGACCTTCGTAACAATTCTTTTTAGAAAAAGATAAAATGCACAGAGCAGTAAATCAAATTGGCATTTGTGTGTGCAAACATTTTGGCATTTTACCGGGAAAAGTGGTTTCCTCAAGCGTATTTTATTACTGCAATTCTCCTTATTGCGTTGCATATTTCACGAGCGTTACGTCACAGCTCAAAGATTACATTTGAGTGAAACAAGAATGCAATGTTACCGGAATCTTTTCATATGATGATAATGAGAAACATATATGTATATATGTGCGTTTTAATGAGTTGTATCTTTGTACCTAAACTTATGTACCTTAATACCTACATAATATACCTACATACATACAGGAGCTGACGATGATGATGATATTTTTCAAGTCCGATTGATAACAGCAGCTGTAGCGTCGGTCGCGTTGACGTTGGCCCAGCTATTGTTGGCGTGTCTCGTGATGGTATCATTATCAAATGTAAGACTAATTGTAAATCATGTGAAGGTAATTATAAAATTATCTTAGATTAGTGGATTAAATAATTGTGTAATATTATATTTTCCCCTTTTTTATTGCAGAGAGAGCAAGACGGAACGGTACAAAGGAGAACGATTATAATTTCAGGAATTTGGACTGTTTGGTCGACAGTCCTTTTAATGGTTCTTATTGCCTACGCATTGAGCATCAGACAATTTGAGGATTTTGGAAACAAATTTTATTTATTTATGCTTGTCTCTGAGATAGTATTGAGAATCGGTATAATCTTTTACACTTGCTTCTTTTTCTGGTGCCGATGCTTTAAATAAAGTTTAAAAAAACTACTCATGTGTGATACTTATAAATTCTTTTTTTTTGTAACGATTATAATACCTAAGCAAATTTTGATCATTATAAAAGTTTATATTGTATGGTTCGGTTTACTTTTGTTTGCTAGATTTAAATAAATAATAAAAATTCTTTGATTCTCAAACGGTGGTTTATTTTATGGGCCGTGGTTGGTAAAAAATAATACTTGAGCATACAGTTAATCCATTACATTCATCATAAATGATATGTTAATGATAAGATAAGCTTACGTGCTTTTAAAAATAACATGATAAAATAATTGTATTGTTCCCCTTAAATCCAGGTGTGCCCGTGTAAGATTTTATCAATTTCCATTGATTTGAACATTCTATTAGATTTTTTATGCTAATAAGTTTGAAAGCAGGTGCGTTATTATTCACAAAAGTAAAACAATGACAAAGCTACACACACACATGACGTTCATCTAGATAACATACATATTTTTATGCCAACAATGCTAAAAATTAGCACATTAAAAACTTTTATTCTATCAAAACTATAACTATTATATGCATTCATTCATTCTTAGTATACATGCCCATTTTTACTATTTTCACTTTTGCACGAAAAATTTGTGATAAAAAAATATATAGGATGTGCTGCTGTTGTGGAAATTGGTAAAGTTAAAATACTCACACACCTACAAATGAAGTCAGAGCTAAAGTCTGATGAACTGAATTAAAGGTGCAAATGCAAGTGGAATCTCGGGACATCTCTACTTTTAATAGTTCCGGCTGATAACATAACCGTGCACGTACAGTATATAATTTCATTGAATTTTTGTCCTCGTCATCTCACTTTTTTGAATGGCGTCATTGATAATTTAAGTACATTCAATTTGCATGACGTACCCATTTTAAAAGGTTCATGGCATTATATTTTAGGTAGATGATGTAACAACACACGTATTATTTGTAGCAAACAAACAACCATTTTTTTTGTCAATAGCACTTGCGTGCAATTTTTTTCTTTCTTGTTTCGTAAGAATAATTGACAAAAAGAATGCATTCACAGATTTGCACGGTGTTTTGAATTTTAAAACGCTTAATTTTGTTTTTAACAGCCCTTAATTTCCCCCTCCGTAAAATACCATCTATGAATGATGAAAGTTAAGATGACTGCACTTTGGGCCGGCAATTGACTGTGAGATGATGATTGCTTGGAGAAGGCAAGAAAAGACCATGTAACAAATAAGGTAGGTAGTAGTGTGCATTTGAAAACACATAAACATCACGTTTCAGTCGCAGTAATAAATAGAGATGTAAAAATACTGTCTTGGTTCAATTGGAGCATATCGTGACTTGCGCTTTAAATCTCCTCGACAGCCAATGTTACTGGTACTAGGCAAGCACAAAAAAATAATTGACAATTACTATTCTTACCCTACCATAATATCTGTATAGTTGTATTGTGATGATGATGAACGAGAACAATGCTAGAAAAGTAAGTACATATCAGCAGCTTTATAAAACCTAATAGATATTTTGAAGTGAGTCGCATATTGGATTACTAACCAACTATATACTATCGTAGAGGAGTATAACATGATGTGAAATCTTCAAACAAACTTCCCCACAACAGCAACAACAACAAGCAGTTGTTGTAGTTGTTGTATTACTTAAACAAATATGTATACGAATTACTTAAACTACTAAATTGCCTGTGTGTGTGTGTGCTGTGGTGTGATGATGATGTTGTTGTTGAAGCTGAAAGTTAAGAGTGAAGATATTAAAAAGTGAGTGTGATGATTACATGACCACCACCCGTGCCCATTTCTTTAATAAACAATGACTCATTTTTTGAATTAGAAAACCCCAAAGCAAAAAAATACACACATTATTATTGTACAACCGCTCAATAATAGTAAATATTATATTAATAAACTTAAACGAGGGAAGAGTGTTAGTTGCAGCAAAAAATATGATTATTATTATGATGTTTGCCTTCGGTGTGTCATCTACTGCACTTCATCTCTCTATCGTCGTCAAGTCTGTCCCCACACTCCACTATATACAACATTCATATTATAGCTTTGGCTGACTTGACTGGGCCCCCTCTGATGAAATTGTGACCAGTCAAGGCAAACACATCAGATTACTTTTTTGCCTTTACCTCTTCTGCGCTGTGTGATAGATCAACTGAAATATGATCATCACCAAGCCACCGTCATTACTCAATCTTCTTTATCTCTTCTTCCCTCCCTGTCTTCAAGTAGGTCTTTTTTCCATTGTGTTTTATCATCATCACAAGCTTTTTTGCCATTTGCCATCATGTTGATCTTGTTCTGTATACACCACGAGGATTGATCTTTACAAGTCTTTTTTTTTTCGAAGATGTTGATAAAAATGCTGCGCGAGAGAATTTATAAGCGACCTCCATCACAAATTTTTCTGACATGAGGTCTTTCCGACATTCAACATTTATCATGCTGATATGTACAATAACATCTTTATAATAAAAAAATAATATAGTTATACACATACATATATATTTTCTCATGATAATAATAATCCTCTAAGCTTTACTACTTTATCAATGTTACGCTGCGCTACCAATGTGAGCACGCTGACTTACTATAGTATGCCCAACAACACTCGTTAAGTTTTATATGTCTAATAATAATGTGTGTGTGTGGAGAGAGAATATTCTAAAATATCTTTCGGCTCTTGTTGATGGAATAAAATCTCCATTCAACCTCATCATCATCATTATCATCATCATCGTCGTAGCTAATACATATACATAGATTGTTCTTCTTACAAACCGTTTTTTCTTTGCTTTCCGAGCTGAGCTTTGATGATGATCATGTTGATGTTGTAACGTGACGCTCCCTCAGATGACTCATTTTTATTGTTTTTCATGCTATTTTCTAAAGTATAAAACTAATTGTCCCATGAAATATTCATGCGTTTCTTCAGCAATCTATAACCAACCTACCTTTGCTTTGTTAGAGTCTCACCATGCATGCATAGAGATATCGTGAAAATCCCATTATTATTATGAAGTCTCTGTGCAGCTCACTCACAGCTCACACACAACAACCGACAAGCACACTACTCCTCCACCACACGTAACACATTGCACATGTTTGTTATACACACACACACATATGCACACAATGCCGTTTAAATTGCGGACTGAGAAATATTGCGAAAAAAAATGAAGAGTTCCCCTCTTCTATAACATGCATAATGAAATGTATCACCGCAACCTAGCCCAAACATAGCAAAATATTAATCAATAGAGAGCTAGAGAGAGAGAGAGATCAAGTATGTAAAACATGGCTTACCTTTTTTCAGTCTGTTTTTTGTTTGTTTTGTTTTTTACATACATTATTATTTTTAACTAGGAGAGATGATGATGATGATACAAAATTACTAAGCATTCCAGAGCTAATAATATACACAATGGACAGTGAAATGCACAAAATGATGTACTATATATTTAAAACTATATTAAAAAATTAAAGGTGCTCATGCAATAAAATCCTCTTCATATTGTCTACATGTTTTATGTGTGATGATATGAGTCAGGACTCTGCTAATACCTAATTGAAAACATGCAACAACCCCTCTCTATATTTTGTATAGTGATATTCGTTAGTATAATGCAACACACCTTTGTATGGGGGGTTTCCTTATGAGCCACTATACTGCATCGATGAGTATGCGTAATGGAGTACGGTGATGATGATGACTAATCACACATGTACCAACAGAGAATACTACTCTATAACTATTAATTTGCTTTTTACTCAGTTTCATAATTTATAGTAGTAGCATCTTGAATGTTCTGCATTCATCATACCATCATCACACCTACAACAACCATATTTAGTAGTAAGTACGGAAAGCTAAGTAACCCGTTTCTGTAGTACTCATTCACAGTCATGATAGCAAATGGTGACGAGATTGAGGATATACGCTGATATTGATGACAAAGTTGAGTAGTAAACAGTGAGAACGAGTCACACGTCATAAAAATCTGTGTGTGTGTGTGTTTGTAAACTACTTTTGCGTAGCTTGGAGGCTTTTCTTACTCAACATTTTCATTGTGTCCGGTAAGTGTGCTTCCATAGTAGCAGTATTGTGTTTATGTAATCTTAAATTGCAACCTCGTAAGTCACCATAAAGGTTTCTGTTTGTGTGTACTACATCCTCTACTACAACAGAAACAGTTAAACTATTGAGGTGAATAGAATATCAGTCATCATTGTTGGTTAGGTATACAACATATATGTATGTGTGTAATAACAGCAGTGCTTGCAAAATAAGAATACATGCATTTTTTATTTATTTTAAAAAATATGTATTAATTTTTCTTTGAATTTGACACAAGTAGTGTCTTGTCATTCTAATGATGTTGTTGTTGTAAAGTGTAAACGTTTAAAGACTACTACTGCAACTAGCAAGTAAGTTTTTCTAACTTGACATTTCATGCATTCATGTTAGACACAACTCTTCTACTACAACAGAAACAGTTAAACTATTGAGGTGAATAGAATATCAGTCATCATTGTTGGTTAGGTATACAACATATATGTATGTGTGTAACAACAGCAGTGCTTGCAAAATAAGAATACATGCATTTTTGTTATTTAAAAAAATATGTATTAATTTTTCTTTGAATTTGACACAAGTAGATTCTTGTTTGAGTTTTCTTGTCGTTCTAATGTTGTTGTTGTTGTAAAGTGTAAACGTTTAAAGACTACTACTGCAACTAGCAAGTAAGTTTTTCTAACTTGACATTTCATGCATTCATGTTAGACACAACTCATACATTACATAATATAGTACAAACAAGGTTTTCGGTTGCAAGATAAGATAGCACATTTTTTATTGTCCGACGAGTCATCCATCCGTCCGGAACTGGAGTATCAAACTTCATACTTTTGAATTGTTTACTCAAGTGACAAGTCTAAAAAAAGAGCATCATCTGCTACCAACAAATGGCAATGCTCTAAAAAGCGATAGTGCTCATAGTTCATATTACATAAGTATACTCATCATCACAATCATCATCAGCTACTTAGCTCACCGTATTACATGGTACAACGACAACTTGATATTTTGGCTGAGAGGATGACATGACTGGAATCATCGTACAACTGTAGCCTTTTCATGACACGTACAAAAACTATTTGTGTATGCTATGTATGTATTTTGTATATACCTAAGCAGTATCATCATATCATACATCCTTACAAACAGAAGAACCAAAGTGATTTTATTCTTTTTAGCTTGTATGAACAAAGAAATAGCAAGTGAAGCATAAAAATTTTCTGTGCAGACTAATCATTTCACATTTGTTCTTCATCCGGTGCTGATAGAGCAACGGACATATTGGTAATATTATTATATTATATTTCAGTACGTATTAGTGTGCAGTGTGTATCATACATAGGTAATTGCGTGTCGTGCCTTATCCTTGTTTTGAAAAAAAAATGTGACAGTTGAGAAAAGTATTGATCGAAAGGAGAAGAAGGAACAAATTTCTAAATGATTATTTTTTCTGTGGTGCAGCAACAGTTTATAATAGGTACGTGTGCAATATATCTCCATTTAGTCATCAACATGATAAGCACGTAATTAGTTACTTATCAAAATCCTCGGTACTCTAGACAGATAAAATCATATACCTACCAAACTAATACCAAAAAAAAATTAAAGTAATTTTTTCATACGTGTGCAGTATTAAAAATATTTGCTTATCAAGTAAAAGTGGAATTCCTTTCATGCCACAATGTGTGAACGATTTAATGGATGATCAGTTTCACAACCGTGCATACCAACCATACTAGGAAGAATATATAAACAGCATTTTAACCAGCAGCAGTTTTAAAAAAAACGCTGTTGTTGCTGCTGCTGCTAAGACATTTTTTCTGCATCATAGAGAGATGGAAAAAAAAGAATAATTCATGAATCATTATAAAAAGCTTAAAATCATAGAAAACATCAAAGTTACTATATATATAACAGGATCTGTCTGTGCCGTGCTCTGCTGGAAACACTTGAACTGAAATTCTTTTGAAGTTCTCTCTCAGCCAAGTATAAACTTTTAAGTTTAATCCTGAAGTGAAGTGGTTTTGACTGACGTTATGTGGAATTACTTCACGTGCAGACACACAGTTGCTGCTGCTGCTGCTGCTGTTATTACTGATATATTATTATATGAAATTCTCTGATTATGCCATTATCATTATCATCATCATTTAAGTACAGAATTTATATGAAACTGGAGAAGAGTTGAAGCACTAAAGTGATGACTGACAATGAGTAATATTCATGGTGCCGTGCGGTTTTTAGTATAGCATACATATTAATTCATATGCAATCCATGAGCATCACAAAAGTATGTGTATTTGTGAGAACAGAACTGTGTGTGTGTGTGTGCTTTTTTAACCTTGATTGAAAAAATACATGTATGCAGAAAAACACACTCATCAAAAACACAAGTTTTGCGTTTGAATGTATAAGAGGCATTTTTTTGCAGTTTGCAGACCTATTTTCGATGTCATAAAAGTGACAAGTGATGAGATATAATTTTGCATATGACATCATTCCTCTTGCGATACCAAGATAAACCACAAAAGGAAATAATCAAAATTACAAAAGAGAAATATTATGTGTAGTATAACTTAATTCCATTAAGTTTGTCAGTTTTCATTGTATTTGGTATTATATAGTATTTTGGTATAAACCAATATAATCATTAAAAAATTTACGAAACCAACACTTTCCCATTGCTCCAGCAAAAAATTAAGAACAGTTGGTCTTACGTGCTCAAGTTGTGCGCAGTGCGTGTGCATTCAAGTGTGTAAAACTTGTACTATCGTTTATACAGCTAGTTGCATATTTTTCATATTGTAGGGACTATCCCATGTAAGGAACCCCACCCATATCCTTCTAACATTTAATTCATGATAAAACTCATTATTTGATGCCAAATTTTTAACAACTCGTATTTTTACTCTCAAATATCTAGTTTGCAGACCAAGCCCCTAACATAAGGATGGAACGCAACGGTACCTCCCCGACGCCGCCGAGAATCACTGAGGAAGAAGTTAGAGAGATCCAAGAAGTCTTCCACGAGATTGATACGGATGGCAGTGGCTACATTGAGAGTAATGAGCTAAAGGACGCCCTTGACAGGGTGGGCTTAAAGCTCCCAGGATGGCAAATCCGGCAAATAATGAAGGATTTTGACAGTGATGACAAGGCTCATCGCAACAAGTTGTCAATTGATGAGTTTGAAAGGCTTTGTACAAGCATGAAAATGGTCAGTAAAACTCGAAGCCGTGGCTGCGTAAATATTGACTAACATGTTTTCATTACAAACGAAACCTCAAAGAATGAAAAGAATAAAATAAATTAACACGCTTTTTACGTTAACAATAATGATAAATGCATATTATGTTATATAGGTACATATATATATATTTGTATACCATTTTCCAAAATGTAATGTTTGTCTTTCTTTCATTCCTTCTTTTCATATTGCATATACCTACAAATATAATGGATATATGTAAGTTTTGCATTGTATAAAGTTTCCATTACTCTTTATTTACTTGCTTCATTAGCAGGTATGTATGTACGTATATGTTAGGTATACACCAAAAAGTGATTTGTCTTGCTTTCATCATATTATATATTATTTTTGTGAATGTGTGAAATGACAAGCATAATAATATATTAATTTTAAGTGTATTTATGTTTACAAATGCTTGAAACAATCTGGATTTTTAAATTTCATTGTGATTTTTGGTATACTCTTATACGTTGATAAGCGTAGTTTATTTATTGCATAAATATTATATACTTGTACACACACATTTATATTTTTAATCTTTAAACAATTAGCAAGTGTATGGTAATAATAATAAGGAGTAATAATAGTAATATATGCATACCTATTATACCTGTGTGTACCTATAAATATTGTGAAGTACGAATAAAGATGTTACCGAGTACAGTTGTACTTAATTTTAATTACATATACCTATATTTATGTATGTATATGTAAATATAACTGAAAAAAATACACACATGTGCACATCATTACTGAAAATGTATTTAAAATATGTGTTGTTGATCAAATAAAATAAAAAATTTAGAAGCATGTTGTGCTATGACGAATGCTATGAATAATAATGATATTATGTTGTTGATATGATACTTTTTTTAAAAATGTTTTATCATCATTTATATTTGAATTCACACTAGTTCAAAGAGCCTATTTACTTAAACAACTGGCAAACCAAAAAAATAAAAATATTAACGGTGATGCGTTCATTTAAAAAAAATCATCATCACGATATTATTGTGTGTGCTTTGATTCCTTTCACGTGAGAACATAGTTTTTATCCATTCAATCCAGCACCTGTTTAATAAAAAGACTCAAAAAGAAGGCTATATGCCTAAATAAATACACATTTGTGGACACACTTCATATTTTTTTTTATCAGCGCTACATCATTAGAATGATATATAGTTTTAATTTTAAGGCAGTTCTATCATAAAAGAATTGGCGCTTTGTCGCCCTGCCTCCGTCGTCGTCATTTTGAGATCCAAGATGAATTTATGAGTTCTAAAAATATATTTTCAAACATAGTATGTCACCTTGATTTTTTTTCCTCTGTTGGACTGGCTAGAAGGCAGTCATCACTACTGCAAAAATAATACACGAGAAATAGTACATATAGAATATAGACTACTCTTCAAATCGGCGCAACTGTGTCACAAGCCTAAATATTTTGCAGAGTGCAAAATGTAATAATCATACAAAAAAAAATCTGAAAGCTTTTTTATGCACCCAAATAGAAAGATGCATAAAATACACCTAATATTCATAAACTGAAAATTTTAAAATGTGATGTTCCTGTGTGCAATGTTATATGGGTTGATGCATATTATATACTAAGGTTTGGCATGAAAGTTTCTTTGCTTTGCGTCAGTCAATTCCATATGTTTTCTGAAGGAATATATTTTTTATTATTTTTCCATGTCTTCTTCTCATCTATCTGCACCAAAAATATACTACGGTTTCATACAACACAAAACTTAAGAATGGCTTTATTCTGAAATTCATTTATTTATGTGTTAGTTAATATATAGCTCTCTCAAAATAATAATAAAATTTGCTCAATACTTTCTATTATGGAATTTTTTAATTGACGCAAGCCAAAAAAATA
This sequence comes from Zhuqinia jingwanae, assembly GCA_027744095.1. NCBI lineage: Eukaryota > Metazoa > Arthropoda > Collembola > Entomobryomorpha > Paronellidae > Zhuqinia > Zhuqinia jingwanae. The sequence goes on along the minus strand of JAHZNC010005195.1, from coordinate 4,947 downwards.
TTATTTTCTTTTCGGGATATAATATCATTGTGTGCATTTGAAGTTTCCGGTGTGATTTTTTTTTAATTGGCAAAATAATTCGTTATAAACTTTAATACTCGTGCAAAAGGTGTCACTACAAATAAAAAATCATTGTCGAGTTACATATCACCATCATTATCATAATAAAATGAAGGACATGAATATAAATATGGAATCAATATTCTGGAGAGACAAGGGAACTGTCAGATATATTGCGGCCATTGATACCGTGAGAGCTTATATTTGAAATCCAACATTTAAAAAAGTGTTATTCCCACTAAATTTCGTGCATATAATGTTTTAAACCTGTTTTTTTTGGAAATTCATTCAACGATTGTGATTTTTCCAGATAATAGCGATTTTCATGCTCGGCTTTTATTTAATCGGAGGCGTCTTCATGAATACAATTATCGTTAACATTCAAAATGGACCACTCTCAAAATTTTCGTGTAAGTTTGAGTAAAAAATTAATTTTAAGCCCTGACTTATTACATCTATATTAAACATCCTTGCATGTTGATGTTACAGTAATCTTGGCCTCAGCTGCTGTGTGGATTCTCGTCTTTTTAGTTACGTTCCATCAAATGAGATCATCTTATAACTTATTCATTGTTACCTATCAGGTAATTTTTTGCAGGCATGCTCTCTAGCTTCTTTAATACCTAAATTAACATTCTCTGGTCTAGTTTATAAATCATAAATTCCATTTTATTTGTTTATTGAAGGATGCAATGGGTCCTCAAGTAACGATTAGAAAGGCACAAAAGTGGATGAGAATATCGTTCGTTGTCTTGGGTTTGGTGCTAATAAAGATTGTGTACTTTTGCACGAGAAAATCGAGTGTGTTACCTTTTATATGGGTTATTTGTGGGCTGGAAATAATAATCCAGGTCATTGGTCTATACTTTGTACGCGAGTCCATCGATGACCTCAAGCAGGAAATTTATATTCTGCGTAAAGCGACAGCCTCGTCAAATAAGTCACTCGTTCCTGACAAAATTTCCAAATTGAAGGACTTGCAATCAGAGCCAGAAGAAGTATAGTGTTAATGTTAATATATGGCTACGAACACATATATTATATATTTTAACCATTTGGTAGTTTCGTACTCATATATACACTTAGCTAATCATTTAGCCACTTTTGTTCGAGTTAATCAAGTATTAAGAAATATATAGACGTAGCATTCTAATGTAACATGCAGTATTACTAATATGTGGTAGGAGTACATCCATTACTCAAATGATTCAAAAACGAAATCAGCTATGTATGCGGTTGGTCCTTCCTGAAGAAAACCAAATTCTTACACATACAAACGGAAGAAAAAGAAACATATATGTGTTCACAAATTTATACTTTATAGTTTGTTAGTTTTAAATTAAATGTAGCACACAAAAAATTTGCAATACAAAATATTTTAAAGCAATGAAACATGAAAAGCAATGACCGTCGTTCCTTGTGTATTATGTCCACCTGTATTACTACATATTACGTATATGAAAAAGTTTGTACAAAAGAAATATCTTATAGAAACATTATTGTATAATGTGTCCTGTATACCTTATGTATTATGCTGCTGATGAAATCAAATATAAAATTTCCGTTTTGGTAAAGAATGTTTTATGGTTTTGTGTGATTTTAATTAGCCACACAGATAAGTCACGGATTCCTTTTGTTAATGACTTGAATTTTTGTGTGGAGATTATGTTTCTATTGAAGACAGTCTGTGATGATGATTGTACTCAACTGGGCTATGGACATGAGAGAGGACACGCTGGATTTAAACACTGTTCAAAAAGTATCAGGAAATTTTGACGCACGTGATTTCATAATAGGTGATTAGTAAAGAGATCGACTAAAAATATGTTATTACTTTCAATTTAACGGTATACGTATACATATACGTGTATTTTTACTGTAAAATAGCACACAATAACCTTTCCAACAACAAAAAAGTGACGAATGCTCGTATACACGCCTACTTTTATACGCTTAAGTACTAGAAGTTTTAGCAAAACTTTCAATGCAGTTTTATAATTTTCTGCGGTCGTAAATAAAGCTTGTACGTTCCACCACTCAGTAACTAAGATTAAAGAGGCGTTAAAAAGTCCTTGACAAGGCCAAATTCAAATGGGTAGAGAGTTATCATAATGGATTTTAAGGTTCAGATGGATTAGGCAATGCTGCTTTCATTTGTCTTGTACCAAAGACAAGCTATCTCTTATTACCCCATTTATTAAAAAACCACTACAAAGAGCTAATATGTCAACATCTCCAGATAAAAGATCAAGATTAGAATCCCAAAATTGTAATTATTATTTTGATTAAACCAGATGCCAGAGTTTTGTCAAAATTTCATCATAACATAATTTAACCGTTTTTCTTAATTAATTTGGGTGTACCTAACTGACATTCACAAAATGTATTCAAAGAAACAACAACTGTGTGCTCTTGGAAAGAAAACGATTAATAAGACATGACTTGGTCTTCTAAAATACAAATAATTGAAAATCTTTTTTAGCTTTCAGCATCGTTGGCGCAGAAAGTGAATTTGAATCACTTGTGAATTTACATGATCCACTCGTGTTTATTGCGAAATAGCGTTACAAGTAAATAAAATTTGATGATGATTACACGGTATGAAAATGACTGCGTTACACTTTTCAGCAAGTTGTGACAACAGAACAACAAACCGAAAAGCTTTTTATTGTGAGGAGATGACAATTGTCTAAAAGCCAAATAGTCATCCATTGGTAGTTCCCCATGCATCGTCTAAAAATAAGATTTCTTATGATAGGATGATATGTATGCCTACGTATAATTTCTGCACACGTATAATATGTGTATGCATTTACATTAATATTTCGTCGAAACTTTATTGCATTGTGTACCTATTTATACAGTATACCGATCCCATATTCTCACTTGAGTACCTATTGCATATATAATGCCCATATGCATGTATATTTGTATTGAGACGGGATTTTTTATTTATATTCTATCTTACAAAAATTGCATACATAATACATGAACATTTTGAATATCAAGTTACAATGTGCCAAGTACATTTTTGTACATGTATTCCTGAAGAAAAAACAAGGTATAATATTATGTCATGCAAGTAGTCGTCTTGTACAAACTCTTGTAAATACACGGAGACAATCATTTTTAAAGACACCGATACGGAAATGAAAAAAAGTTTGCATGTTGTGGGGAAAAGAGAAAGAATTACTAAAGATATGAAATAGACTTAAGTGAGCTTAACACGGAGGTGCAGGAGCAAAGTTATAAGTTGTTGAAACCAGCCAAACTTACAATAACCAGCAGCAGCCTAAGATAACATAAAATGGAAGTATGCTTTAAAAATTTTGAGATGAGATGAACAAATTTGTATATGCTTTACTCGTTAGGACTACGTGGGATGGTGGTGGTGGGATGAGAAGGCAGACAGGAAAAAGCTTTTTTTAATTTCTTTTTTTGAAAATTACATTTTACATCACATTACGACCAGCCTTCCAAGTCGAAATCTCATTCTTTCGTTTCATTTTTCCTCTCAAAGTAATTGGTGAATGTCGACTGACATAAAGGTCTTTATTTGTGGTGGTTCACATACCACTAACGGTGCGTTAATCGCGAGTGACAAGCGTGGCTGTAAATTGACTGCCTTTTTATGTTATCAAGTGTGAAAATTGTGTTATAATTCAAAAAGTGATAAAAATGGCAGGTGGTGACCCATGGAGGAATAGAAAAATGGTCCGCATTTGCGCAGCATTTGATATGGTACAGAACAAAAGACTATATAATAATACATTGTATGTTATTGTATTTTGTATATTGTAATCACTTGAAAGAAATTGTAATTAGTTATCTCTTAAAATACACACCAATACTAAGGATCGTGAAAAAATGAGAATATTTGTATAGATAAGAAGCATTCTTTTCCATTATTACCATACCTAAGGTATATTATGTATATTCCAATGTGATAAGAGGATGCATGTATAGAATGGGACTTTCCTCATTTGAAATCAACCGAATTATTTATATCAATTACTTCACTTCACATGGGAAAATAACGTGATTCACTATAAGCCTGTATTAATTTGATTGCTACTTTGAATTTTGTCTTTGTTGTCACTATCCTGATAATAGATATTCCCAGTGACGATATTGGGCATTTACTTGTATCGTTTAATGTATGAACGAACAATAGACGGAAGAACAACCAATGGATTTTTTAGTCCAAATGAAAGTATGTCTCTTGTTAATAAACTTACTACTTACTCACTGAAAAAAATATCTTTTTTATGATGCTAATAAACCTGTTTTTTAAATCCATGCATACAGAACAAGGAGTAGCTGTGTTTTTGTGGTGTGCAGCATTCGTGATTAACATAATCCAGTTTTTTCTTACGTATTGCCTTTTTACGTCGGTGAAACTGGTGAGGAGAAGATGTCTTTTCTCTAATTTCAAAACATATTATGATACCTACCTACGTATGTGTATTTATGCATAAGAGTTAGTGTGAATGAAATCTGGGTTTAACTTTCAGGGCGTAAGGGATGCAGATGCCTCCATAAGGACTTCCAAGTTATGGCTGATATTTTCAAACGGTTTGTTCGTGTTGCTCCTCTCGGAATTCATTTACTTCATATTCTTTGACAAAGGATATTATGGAAGTAGAAAGACCGTCTCAACACTGTTGTGTGCAGCAGAGCTTTTTTTCAAACCGCTTGGAATGTATTTTGTAAAAGATTTCATCGATGACTTAAAGTCGGTTTATTCTCCACCACCAGCCAAAGTACAATTCTTAACATTTATCAATAACGTTAGAAAGCCACAATCCCAACAAGATTCTGGAACATCTGGAAATGTTTAAATTCCAAAGGCAATGTGACAGTGACAGTACGGTCACAGCTTATATA
>JAHZNC010005194.1:0-13854 GCA_027744095.1 Zhuqinia jingwanae | reverse complement strand
CATCTCGCATCATCCTCCCACCACCACCACCATCAAAATTCCCCCAAAAAATGTAGCCAAAGAAGAAAAAAATTGTGTTAGTAGTTGGTTTTGTGATGTTGTGCTGCTTTTTAGAGTAGAAAACTCAAATTTATTATGATTTTTTTCTTCTTGAAATTACTTTTTTGGTGTTTGGCGAGAGTGTGTGGAGAGTTTTTACACATACTGCATATTACACAGACACACAAGCTCGTTACTTTCTCGTTAAGTGACTTTTGTGTTCCGCCCCCTTCAAGTCATCATCTCTCTTTCATTCAACGGAAGAAAAAAATTCTTTCCAGAATGCGCGCACACACAAACAAACACAGACATGATAATAATATTCAACAGAACAAACTTGCCAACTTACAATTTAAGAGAGCAAAATTGAAGTGACTTGACTTGGTAAAAACTTTTTTTCTCCCCGTTTCTACCTTTCTTCTTATTTTACTTTTTTTATTATCACCGTTTTTCTGTTCAACTCGACATTTCCATTCTTCCATTAGCTTTTGTCCATGATGATGTTTTGCAAAGCAGGAAAAATATATATCTCATGAAAGAAATCTAATAAAAAATTGCTTAGACTTTTTTATGCTTTATGAGAATNTTGCCAAAAAAAACTTTTTTGTGGCTGGAGGAAAGTTCTGCGAAAAATTTGTGCTTCAGTTTTATCCGATTTATATAATATTCTGAAAGATACATAAAAAAGGAACATGGATATTCAATCCAACGTTTAAAAAAAACATGTTATCTTTTTTTCCTGGAAGGGTGTGTTTTTTTTGAGAGGTTCCCAACATTTCATTTTTTATCGATTTTTTTCAGATTCAGACAGTATTTCAAGGGAGAAGAAATATACATATAGCACAATCGGAAATTAAACCTAGCTCCGGATTCTCTACTGATTATACCTAATCATCATCATATTCACTTAACATTTTTTTTTAGTGCTGTAATGTTGTCTATGCTGATGCGCATCAAATTTCTTTTCTTTACTTTTCGCTACAACTGACAGAGTGAGTTGTCTCGTCAAATCATATTCTACCTTGTTGGTTTTTCTTATTCCAAAAAAAACCACAAGAATTCTTTTTTTTTTATACCTTGTACCTGGATGAGACAAGAGTGATATTCGTGAGGTGTACATTTTACACATTAAAAATTGCATACAACAATTCCGGTAGTAGAATATATTATTACATTCACTCTATAAAAAAATATCACGAGGGAAAATAAATTTCATTTCAAAATTTCTATATCAATTTCAGTTTTTTTTTAATCTTTGGAGGTTTCAGTTTAAAAAAAATGTAGCAACAGTAGAAGCTTTATCATCTTAATCATTGTTAGCTTTATGGAATGATATAACAATGGTTAAAAAAAATAGTTGCTTTGTTTGAATCTTCAGTGAAGCTTTGGTTTGCTGTGCTAGAAGAAGAAGAAGAGTGGTGACCTTTAGACATTGTTGCAGCAGGTGGCAATGACAATGGGTATAGAGGTATGTGTGTATGTACATACATACGTCCCGGGTTCACACGACATACAATATAATGATATGCAACAGAGTCCACATGAGAGATAGTATTCCTACAAATAATAATAATGTACGTTTTTCTCTCTCTCTAACGGAATGGAATATTAATAAGTAATTCCATTCCGGTATATATCATTTCATTTCACAACAACAAGTAGTGGTAGTAGTATCCATTTCACTTTTTATGTGATCTATGCAACCGTATCATAATCACATCACATCATATCATCTACACAAAAATCATGTTCTTTCCATGGAACTTTTTTTTTCTTTTGAGGCGAGTGGAGAGAAACCGAAGCCGCATTCTGTTGTACACATACACTCGTCCATCCATCTCTCTCTCTCTTTTTGTATAGCATCCATATTCATAATCATGATCATCATGTTCGTTCATGGCCAAGGGTACTTTTTTTCAGAGTGAATGATATACGATCCACTCATTTGTATAGTTGGTATGAGTGTGATGTGATATGATGTATTTATGTGTGACCTACTAAAAAGCGGAGTGGTATAAAAAAACAAGCATGTTTCAAAACACCGCTTGGGTTTTACGCTTTTCTTGCGGCTTCAATGAGCATCGCTAGGAAATTCGTCTCGCTTTATTTGATTACATTAAATTTAATTAAAACAAGGTAGAATGCTTTTTTTAGTTGGAAAACGCGAAAAAAAGGTGAATAAAAATTTGGGTAAATGATAGATAAAATAGACATATTTTGTATTTGAATAGTTTATTTAAAAAATTGAGCAAAATGTGCTGGATCTTGAATTATTTTTGTGACGAGCTGATTTTTTTTCCTCAGCAGTTTTGCTTTTCATTACAAAATATATAGCTTGGATTGTAAAAAAAAAGAAAAAATCATGCAACGATCTTCATGACGATTCATGTCATGTCATAGAGCGCGAGGTACACTGCTGTGTGCACAGACCCCTCAAATCATCCAGATTTATATGGGCATGGACAGATACACAAGCACACTGCATGCAAGTTTTTTTGTGTGATTGCCCTTCGAGTTTTCTAAATAGCTTGTTCCTTTTCAAGCCAAGTGTAAATTTTACTCCCTACTTTTTTATTGCTTTAACTAACAACATGTTTTTCACTGCTTTTTTTACGATAGGGTTAAAATAAATTTAAATTAAAAGTTGAAATGTATTACAAACACAGAAAAACACACACACACACACATACTTATTGCCTATATCATCATCCCAACTCCATGTCAAATGTTATTATAAAAAATCATGTAAGTAATTTCTATTCTTTTTTTCTTCAACCCGATTCCTCCATAAACTCCTCCGGAGCAGCACAGCTGCATAATGTGTATTTATGTCTGTTCTTTTGATTTTATTTTTTTTTTTTTGAAAAAGAAAAGCAATTTATAGCATTTCACAAGCTTTCAACAAGTCAGCATTTTTTTGAGGAAGAAGGTGGTGAAAAAAAGTAAAGTGGTGCACTCAAGTTATAAAAGTGTATATAGTTTTTTTTCTTGGTGTGACCAGCCCAGGTTCAAAACAACTCGGTTTGAAAAAAAAATGTTTTTTTGGCTGTTCGTGGCCCAGACCAATAAAAAACCTGACACAATATTTTTCTTTTCTTTTTTTTGCAATTTTCATTGTTTACTTTTACAATTTTTATTGTCGGGGTTAACGAGAGGTTATACTTTATATTTAGTATTACGTACACATTGTATGTTTCTTATGGAGGTGGCTTGTTGTAAAAAGCAATAAAAAATAGGCTAGGTCTGCAGAGATTGTTATTATTGTTGTTGCTATTATTATTATTATTACGTAACCCTTTTATCTATTCAACAACCTTTTCTACAAATCAAAACAAAGTAAACTAGGTAGTTGTATATGTTGTTGTTGTTGTGTATGTAATTACTTATTGGGCAATTATATATTTAAGAGTTTTTTTTAACGGAAACCAGTAAAAAAATATATTACCATTTTCTTGGTCTGTGGACCACTCGAAATATATATATTTTTGAAGTAATATATTTTCGGTTGAATGCTTTTCATTAAGCATGGTTGGATGTTGTTGGGTTTTATTGTGACGATGAACAAATTGAACAATGGACAAAATCTTCTCCAAAATTCCAACAACTCTAAACTTTTAACCATAAACCAAAAGTAACCACTACTGTGTCCTGTGTAGAGAGGAAGAGAGGAAGGAAGGAGTGGTCAAAAAAATGGATGCAATATACCATTAATAATAACAGCTTGTTGTTGGAAATAGAAACGTGATATGGGATGATGGTATTATACGATGGTATGACGTGGATATGTGATTTTTCTCTTGTGGTCTCGATCAAAACTTATCCAACCAGAATGACAAAAAAAATACAAAGTAGTATGGTTTATGCAAATGAAGTATAGAATTATTATCACTGGAAGCTTTTTTTAGTGCGACGGAGACAGAATTTAAAATAAAAATAGAGATAGTATGCCAGTCAGTTCAAAGCAAAAAAAAATGAATAAAATATGAGGACCCTTTGAATTTAACCCTTTCGCAGTCATCAATTATTATTATCATTTTTTCTCTCGATTGGGCCCCTTTGTGTGAGGTGTGAGCCAGCGTCAAGTCAAGATTACGTTTTTCACCTTGCCTGACCCTTTTCCAATAACGATAATTTGTACAAGGGAGACTGGGAGATGTACACTTGGAGAATAAAATAGTAAGCTGGTTTGATGGATTTACAACTTTTTAATATGATCATGATGATCATTATGAACATCAATGATTTTCTTCTCTTTTTACTCTCTCTCTCTCTCTCTTTCTAGAAAGGTAAAGTGCTACTTAAAAAAACTGGGAGAGTGTATGCAGACATGGATATCCAACAGTAACCCTTTTTTCCTTTACTACCTGCACACCTGCACAGGTGTGTACGTGTATGTATAATAAGTATAGTCATTATAATAATAATAGCAGCAGCAGCAACACAGCACTGAAATTCCAGTACTTCTTTTTTTTGGCCCGTATCAGAATATTAAAAAACGATGAAAAATTTATGCATAAAAAGCATAAAGCACACACACACATGCATACATATATACATATAAACTTACAGAACACGCAAGAAAAAAAAGTCTGTAAAAATAATAACGATCATGCTCATCAACAGGTACATTGGCTAGCTGTATATTACAACATGCACACCTTTTCAAAATCCTTCAAGTGTCTATCTTGTTTTATTACACATCTTTCCTTTTTTTCTAAATAATATTTTATTCCCTATCAAAAAAAGACATGGAACATTGCACCCGCTAAGCCGAGTCAAGAGAGAGATGCCGAGAAGATCCGACTCGCATACTCTTGCTTATCTTTTTTCTTTCTTGAAGATGATGTTGAAGGAAAAAAGACAATAAAGAATATCTCCCTCTCATTATGTGATCATGATCATGTTAGTGCGCATACCAGTGAAGAAGAAAAAAAAATCAACTTCTTGAAGAAAACATGAAAGACTGAAAAAGACAAGACAAGTCAGGTTGAAAAAAGGGTATATTATTTTACAGGTATTTCATGCACTTTATGCTTGTGTTACGTGTCTTGTGTAGTTTTTACCTACGCAGTACGCAGGTATTCTTGAAGATAAGAATGGTGATCATCATGATCATGATGATGAAGCATACTGGAAAACAAAATAAACTGGACACGTAGCAGAAGAGGACATAACAAGGTTTAGGAGGAGAATATGAAGAAAAAATAAAATAAAATAAAGCTAAAAAAATTCATCAAATGTTCATGTTTCTTGTGTGTGCAATGTGCACCTCTACTTTTATATGGCCAACAACACAAACACAACAACGACTATAAGCTAATCAGTATGCAAAAGTCATAAACAATGAACATGGCAAGTTTTTTTTTGACTGGTCTTTGTACATGATGTAGTTTTTTCTCTCTCTTGAGCAGTTTTGAACGTTGCAAGAAAAGTCCCGGTATTATCCTGTGATCATCGTCTTATCTTTTATAAAAATGCATATACCTTTTTTTTAGCCATATGGCTCAACAAACATCATGTTCAATCGTCAGCAGCATCTAAATATATACGTTTTTATTGTAATAATAACTTACATATAGAAAGATACTTTTGGCCATTTTATTCAATTCAGCAAGTAGTAGGTTTTTTATACATTTTTTATTTGTTCTTGTCGTTACCTTATGTCTAGAGACTTTTTTGTTCTGATCATCAACATAAGCATCATCATTATGTCATGTCATGAATAGATTCTTTTACCCTTTTCTTCCAGCAACACACACACACACACACACAAACACAAACATTCATAAAGATTCGTTTGAAAAAAATTACTTTCCTTAGCAAATAAAAGTAGGTGTGTGTAAAGATGTAACAGACAAAAATATCTTTTGTTTGCAAAAAAAGTGTACGTTAAAAAGAAAAAAAGGGGGTACAGCCTTCTTCTTCTTCTTCTGTGTCTTCTTTACAAAATAAAACGACAAGATATTCAGAAGCCCTTCATTATTATTTTTTATAAAAAAATAATTATTCAATATTTTAACAATGCTACTTTTTTTATACAGGTGGAATGGTGGAATATAATAATAATAATGAAATGATAAAAAAACAGGTTTTAATAATGGTTCCAGTATGTACTCCATTATTGTGCCAACGACAGCCACCTGCATCCAGATTATTACTAGCTAGTTTTTTGTGTTTAACCAATTTGTTCAATTGAATTTGATGTTCATCGAAGAAGGATGTTACATGGGTAGTATTAAATAAATATTTACTAAATTTATATAAAAAATGTATATAAAGAAATTCCTTATTTTATTTTGTGATTCAGAGTATTCCTGTTTTTTTTTCACAAAAATTCGTGATTCATCTGTTTTTTTTCTCGGTTCCATTCCACGAACCCTTTATGCATACATACCTAAGCATTTTTAAGAAAAAATCTGTATAATAAATAAATAAAATGGTCATGTTGACGATGATGGAAAACGTTTTAAGTTAATAGGTCGGTAGTTCACTTGTTCACTTCACTTTTCTTGCTCGCTGCTGTTTCTTTTCTTTTTTTATTGTGTTGTTGTTGTGCTGCTTTTTGTGTGTTGTATGTTATGTTATTGCCTCTCCAGCAGCAGAAGAGCAAAGAGAAAGATTTTCACACTCACTTTTTGTACCTTTTTTCACAATAGCAGCAGCAGCAGGAGCAGGCGATATAAGAAACACTATTGCTGCTGCTTATATTTTTCTTTTTCTTTTGAATAGATTTTTTATATGCCCTCGTGCAATATTACATTTTTAACACTTTTTTATATGCACAAAGTACCTTTTAAGCTAAAAAAAACATTATTTTTCTTTGAAATAAAAACACATCACATCACAATCAACATTAAAGTCACAAAGGAGCATGTGGTGGTGGTAATGTACAAAACAGAACAAAAAGTCAAGTCAAGTGAATATATATTTTTTATAAGAAAAAAAAGTTCAAAATATAAACTTTTAAGGAGAATGAGAATTATATGTACATACTATTAAGAATTGATGAACAAGCAAAAAAATGTTTTAATGCTCTACTTATCAAAAAGGCATTCATCATCCATTAACAATGCAGTACAGAGAAATCTGTTAGATGTTAAATGGAGTTCATGGGAAACAAATTCTTTTGCTCAGCCCAAAATCAAAACAAGAGAGGATGAGCAATATGGGTTTTGTAAAAAAAGAAAGACAGTGCAATTGTATTTTATACATTTAGGGAACCTTTTAGTAGTAAGATTATATTTACAGTAGCAACGTAAGAAAAGGCAAGTTTAAAAAATAGATATAAGTATTGTGCTGAGGCCTGCTGGATTCCGGTTTGTAAATGGGTTTAAAATTTTGAATCAAGATTAAAACAGTTTAAAATGTATATTTTTTTCAGCTTCTCGATATCCCATCATGATAAAAATAATATTTTTTAAAACGCAGTACAGAATACTAATAAGTAAGCACCCAAATGCGATAGGGAAGAAAAAATATCGGAAGAAAAACATGGTTTTTCTGTCTCCAACATCGGTCCAGTCTCCAGACATTATCATGTACATATATACAATGTACATAAGGTGCTGGTGGCTTGGGTCCTTTTTTTCTATCATGATAAGAGCAGAGACACATTTTACAAGGAAGCAGCGTTCCCTCCTTCTTTTTTTTATCGAAGAAGTGGTAATATTGAATATTGCATCTTTTGGGTTTAATCAGAAGTAGCGTGAGTGAGCACGCTGAAAAATCGTGATTTGTCCTTTTTATTTTATTGTTTGTTCGTCTTTTTTCTTGTCTCCCTTTTCCTGTTTTCCTCACTATGTCTCTGTCGAAATGAAAGCCGAACAATAGTTGCGGCAGTCCTTTTCCAGTTTGCTATTGAATAGGTTTTAGTGGTGATTTGATGATGATAAACCTTTGAAAAGGAGCGTGAGTGTAAATGTCACCTCTTTAGAAAATAAAATATTATTAAAAAAGGATATATTTTTTTGGTTAATAATCCTACTTAACTTTATAAATGTTTTGTAGTGTATGAGCATCATCCATTTAGGATTTCTGAGCTTTTTTTTTACCATTTCGCTTCACCACCCTTTTATAATAAACTATTGATCATTTAGCAGCCACCCAAGAACTGACTTGACTTGAGTAAAATAATTTAGCAATTTAATCAAGTCAGCAAATTGGAGTTTAGAAAATAATCAATTTTTTTTAGAAAAAGAAAGGGTTAACAAAGTCGTTAAACATGTTTACTAGATAGTAATAACAGCAAATCATCAAAAAATATTTGCATGGTAAGCACGCAAGCAAATAAGCAGTCAGTCAAATAACTAATTTGAAGACATGCTGGATGCTTTTTTTTCTTCAAAAGTACATTTTTTATTCTTGCTGATTATTACGCAGACTTTTGTTTACTTGCTTGAAGTAAAGATGGAATAAGTTATTACTGTACTTTTGTATGTTTGTTTTTTAAAACAAAGAAGAAAAAGTGATTTCACGATTCATCATGATGATTCGTGAATAAACGCTTGCTTCTTTTTACTAATGAACATGGCAGTCGGAAATGTTTAGTCGGTTTGTAAGAGCATTTACACAATCAAACAACTTTATTATTATCATCGCACTTCTTTTTTTTAAAGGCGAAAGAAGTAATTTCATCAAAATATTTACACACTTGGCTGCATTCCCGTTCCATTTCATGAGAAATTTATTCTCTCTCTCTCCAGAGGGGGGTTTAGTTTTATATTAAATTTGTTACGTGAACAATGAACAATCATTACTACCATTCACACATGTAAAATATCCCTTAAATAGTTTTTTCATCTACTACTGGTTCGTGTATATGAACAAAATTTGCTCCAATGCTGTACATAAGGTAGTGAAATAAAATGCATGATAACAATGCCATTCACATTAATTTACGCACTGAAAGCTATTTCACACATCAACAGGTAATTTGTACATGAGTTGAAAAAGAAAAATTCATATACAGAAAAGTAGAGGTTGGAAATTTTGAAACTTAAAATTCAAACTGTCAAACTGCATGACCCCGAAAAAAACCATATTTCCTCCACACACGCACACATTCCACGAGAGATAGACATGGAATTTTATAACATACGTCGTACATCCCACAAATATGAAAATAATGTGCATGTTTTAGTGGAATGTGTATAGTATTATGTGATCTTATTTTTTTAAATGAATAAAGTATGCAAATTATTAACAAATATATACCTTACTTTTTTTAGCATTTTATAGTGCATTTAAATTAATATAACGAAAATACGTAAAGAATGTGTGTATGTTTTGAGTAGAAAATTGTGTCTTTTCTCCCTAAAAAACGTGTCAGCCTTTGGGCAATATGAAGTATAATAGCAATATAGAAGAGCTGTGTAGTAGTGGAATGTAAGCTGATACAAAATGCTGAAGCAAAAATGTTGAGCCACCACCACCGCATATCACCACCAGATGTTCCCATACATATGCATGAGCTGTTTGTAGTTTGTACCATTGAATACCAACTTGATCATCATCAGCATCATGATCATCTTTGAAGAAAAAAAAATCTCTTTTACTTCTTCTTCTAAAAAATATATTTTGTTTTTAACTAAATTCAAGATGTATCCATTCAAGTTTGAATTTGGAATTATAATAAAAATAATACTACTTTTTTTGCCCGCATCTATCCTTTTATTGCCACTTGTTTCCCTTTTATTCTTGAACAGAAATGATGGCGTTTTATTTTTGTCGTTTTCCCCTATTTATTGTATAATGCACATGGGTGTGATCATCATAGCAGCGCACAGCAGTACTAGTACTGGCATTATTGACTTGATATTCAAAAGGTGTTTTTACTATCTCTTTTCCTCTCTCCCTATACTACTTTCAATGTATTTTACATACTAAACGCATAACAATTTATCCACCCAAAAGATAAAATATATAAATATAAATATAAATAGGTATACACATGTACCTACCTACCTACACATCAAAGCGGGGGACTTTAGTTGAGTCACCGGCAACTTCTTTTTTTATGTATAATTTCCAGAAATTATTCGTTTTATTTTTCTTCTTTAAAAACTGCGATTTTCAGGCTATTTTTATACGCGTTATAAAAACTCTCGCTTTCAGGCAGGTATACATGCGTGGTGGTGTGGCATAGTGTGGTGGAATGGATAATAATGGCGTTGTTTGGTAAAAAAAACCACTACTACTACAACTACCAGTAGTGCTACTACCACCCTGTTTATAGTTATTACGATGCTCATGGCTCATGTGCACTGAATTCGTAATCATATCGCCATCGTCATCACATCATAAATACATAGTTCCTCCTCCTCCTCCTTTTCTTCTTCTTCTTTTTAAACCTTTCACCACCACTCAACAACAGCAGCAGCAGCAGCAGTAGTAGTAGCACACAAAAAAACATATTTATATGCTCCAGTTGTTCCCGTGAGTAAACCTTTTTGTATATAGGTACATATGTACATTTGTGTGTATTTTTATCTTGTCTACTGGTCTTTTACGGTTTAGTCGACCAATTTGCGTGGCAATATACATATTATGCATAGGTACATTAGTATACCTATATACATAATACATGCCTATATTTATTAACATTGTTTGCTGAGCTTGCGTAGTAGTAGAAGAAGAAGTAGTAAAAGTTATAAGCTCTCATCATTACATGCATGCAATCTGTCCTTTTTTTATTATATTTTTTTCTGTGACGATGACGTTGGATGTGTGGTGTAGTAATTATTATTGGTAGTACAATATTTTTTTACACTAATGGATATTATCCCTGTGATTTCATTCTCGGCAGAAAAAAAAACCGGTCTGTATATAGAAGTATGAAGTAATAAGTGTCTGCTGGAAAAGGACATGAAAAACGGGCTACTGTAATTATAACAGGCATGTCTTCTTAAGATGACCAAACATGGTGATATGACTCTGGCTACTGTACATACGTACTACGTACATACGTAAATGAAAACTAGACAGGAAGAGGTATTGTGAACTCTTGTGAGTGTGAATTTGATGTCTAGATGATGTAGTTTTCAAAAATGGTCACGTTTTGAAATTATGATAATTATTGTGTGCTAAAAGTGGTGGCAATGACAGGAAGCGTAAGTAAAATGATTTTGCTTTTTTTAGCGGAAATATAAGCGCCAGAGAAGTTGGGAAAAAAACTAAATGAAATGTGAAGATAAAAACTTATTTTTGCAAGAATCTTGAATAATAATTAATTTATAACCAGCCAAGCAGAAAAATATTTTTTAACAAGTTTTTGAGGCGAGGCTGTAATTCAAAATGGATATATTTTTAAATGCTCTTGCGCATAGGATTGTTTTTACCAAGTAGAAAATCAGTTTTTTTCTTTAGACATAAATATTTTATTCTTGCTTTTCTATTGCCTACAAGATTATTCGTGAAATTTGCATCCAGAAAAGAGCCGACCGCATAACAAAATCAGATTTAAAAGATTTAAATTAACCATCAGCCTATAATATCTGTCCCTATAACTTTTATTATTCTTTGCTCGCCGGCTTATATCCCATTACATTTGGACGAGATGATGATGATGTAAATATATTTTTTTATCTTTTTATTTTCTCATTAAACAAATTCGTGAAAACACCCAGTTTCTTTCTGCCTCATAAACCAAATTTTTTTAAAGCGTGGTTTCATCTAAATGTACATAGGTACACATATATTTTACACAAGCATAGCTTTGTCATGTGTTGTTATTGTACTGTGCAGTCATAAACGTTATACACGTAAATGACATGACGAGCGTATGGTGGCGCATTATAAAATACACTACTGTCCCCGTGTCATTAATGTCGTTTTGGGACGGCAATAAAACTGATTCCAATTTCAGCAGCCATGAATAAAGCTTGTTAGTTGGCCATTAGACTTGCCTAAAATAACATCAACAACTGTAATTAAAATTTTCAACAAAAAATAATAATCAGGTTCATTCATGAAAGCTCAGACAGACACACTCACACGTGGCTTGTCTATCCAACTATACGTATTCCTGATACTATTTTTTTAAATTTGTGATTACGCCTACAATTTCTTCTTTTTTTCACAAGTAAATAAAAAGGCTTTAAAAAAGTGCGGATGCAATGAAAGTACAATACAGTACACTCACCTCACAAACTAATTTTTTTTGTGAGGATGACGACCATGCTGATGATGATGATAATGAAAAATGATGCATCTAATCTGATCTCTAGCGTGTAGGTATGCACCAATGATGAAGATATATAAACTTCGTCGTGCTTCTGACTAAATGGCAGCACAGCATAAATAGCTAAATGGCACATCCATTTCAAAAATAGCTTAAATGTACAATAGTCTCTGTAAAAGGTTTGCATTCATGTGTGCACAATTTTATTTATAGCCCAAAGCGACTGCAGATAAAAAAACATATATATATACTACGCCCGAATATATTTTTTAAATCTTGTGTGCTGGTTTGCTGTGTGTATACTTTTATTTGCACACAAGTTCAAGCTCACGGCTCATTCAACACTTGGCTACTACTACTGAGCAGTGTGATTATTACATATATTTATACACGTAATATTATGGCATTGTTGGCACCAACAAATGTACCCGACTACATATATTACTAAACACAGTACTACACACAAGAGCAATGATGATAAAAGAAATATGTATATTCAAATAACGGTTCCCATTATGTCTTTAGTCTTGAGTTTTTAGTTGACTTGATGGAAGCTCTCTCTGGGATGATGATGTTGATGTTTTGCGTAACAAACAATAATAAAACTGTTCAAAGTACAAAAGTATTATTAGTAGGACACAGAGGGAAAAAATACTACACAATGTCTCTTTTGTTTTGTTTAGAAATAACAATAATCAAGACGCACAGTAACACACAGAGACTCTGCTAAGGCATATAATATAATAACTTGTTTGTCACCGCCAGTAATAAAACAGCTACTACACTGCAGTAACAAAAAAATGTTGACAGTAAAAAAGACGTTTTAATGCTTCTTTGTATATTCGTACGGGAAAGAAAAAATATATGCAGCATGTTTGCGCATATAGCAATATGATTAAGAGAGACATTTTTAAATACCACTTTTATTGTCATTTAGTATTTCTTTTATGATTTTAACTAACCCTTTCCTCCTCCATTGTCATTCATATAATATGATTAAGATATGACGCATGAATTTAAAAGCAGCGAAAAAAAAGAAGTAATATGATTGCATGGCTTAATATTGACATTGGCTATTTATTGTTGTGGTTCTTTTTGCTTGTCCGCCGTCACAGGAAAAAAACAAACAAATGGATTGTCAAGAAGCAAAGATGAAGAGATTCTCTTTAAATCCCCTGAACAATTTTTTTCTTCTTCTTTTTCGCTACACATCACACTACCTGTGCAATGTAAATACCTACCACACTACTACCCATGTAACTTGAGTATGTGTATATGGTATTATGTACGTATTATTATGACAGGGTTAAATTGCATGCTACACTTTTGATTCTTTCGCAGTGATTTCCCGTTTTCAAGCCAAAAGCTTTGGTCGTTCTATGAAATCAGAAAATACAATCTGCATTCAATTCAAGCCAAACAAACCCAGCAAGCAACAGCATCAGATTAAAAACAAAGTTCTCCGAGTTTCACAGACAGTCTACTTACTTTGCTCGATATACTGATTTTTTTCCTCCTTCGTTTTTTCGCTCACATCCCATCATAACTCATCATCATATTCATATCATTAACATCCCAGCTTGTGTAACATGTGTGTGTAGTATGTGTAAGCATGTTGTTTTTTTCTCTCTCTCGTG